>JAZHYW010011520.1:0-36304 GCA_037355805.1 Ixodes ricinus | reverse complement strand
TATTTTTCTGATTACTCACGTCATACCAGTGTAACTAACCTTAAAACTCGTGCTGACCTTCATTCACTTGAGATACGCCGCAGGGTATCAAAGCAATGTCTTCTGCATAAAATTTACTACTCGCCATCACTTCACTCACCACTTCTCTCTCAACCGTTTTATGTTTCAGCCCGAATTGATTACTCATGTAAGATTAAACTTATTTCTTGTAAGTCATCCTTCTTTTCCTGCTCGTTTTTGCCATCCGAAATTGCTGACTGAACAACTTGCCCGATAACATCGTTTGTCAACGTGATCAAGCTCTTTTCCGCCAAGATTTAACTACTTTTTGGGGCCCTTGATGCATGTCTAATTAAGAATTTGTTTTTTGTGCTCTGTACTTTTGATTTATTCTGCTTTGTAACCCCTCTCCCCCTTACATTATGCCCCTTGATGGTGTGTAAGGTATTTAAATAAATAAAATAAATAAATACATTTTTCTTATTATTATTGTTATTATAGTCGCTGCAGCAGCCGCCTCTAAAAGAGTGGATCCTCGAGCGACTGGAGGTGAACCGTAGTGATTGAGGTGGGTGATTGAGGTGAGCTGATTGAGGCCTTTGCGACCAGCGTCTATGAGCAGTTCCTTAACTGAGCTAGTTTGATAACGTTGGCATTAGAGAATACGTTGCATTCGTGATTTCCTCGTGATTCACCGAGTTTCTTAATGTTATGCTTATCCTTGCTACCTAATAGCATGCCATAATTATTTACAGAACTTCTACCATTACGGCTGGCACCTAACCATATCTTCTTAAGTGCATACGAGGGAAGTCGTTAGGCCAACGTTTAGTCAAGACTGACTGGACACCAGTGCCTGCCGAACTTCTTCCCCGAGTGCCATCGTATTATTCCAGGCGGGGCTAGAACATCACGTGTTGAGACATAGCTGCAGTCTGCGCCGTGAAACGAGCGCGGTCCGGTCTTCCCCAGAGAAAGAGCGTAAAAGAGCGATAGAAAAGCTAAGAGAAAAAAGAGGAAAACATATTCTACACAAGGGCTGTCCTCCAAAATTTACTCGATCCGACACCGGAGTAAAGTTCTCGTACCGTGGCGTTTCGGAAACTTGCTCGCGTTTACTCAATGATATCTCGATTCGCGCTCCAGAAGTGGGTCGTTAACTCCGGAGTAATTACTCACGCTATCTGTCACAATGTCCATCTGGCTAGTAGCGCTGCCCGATTCCCTAGCGGTAGTTGTCCGCTACCACGACCACCATCACGAGACATTAAAACGCTTCATCTTCAGACCCAGAAGCGATATTAACTTTGTCATGTTCCTGTTCAGCCGGTCACGTCCTGCTGACCTTGTGGTTTATCTGAACTTGTAGCACTATCCTACTCCGATCGGTGGGTAACATGAGCAAAGACGTCATGTGATCTCTTCGCCGTGTGCTCGTCGTCTTTGTGCGCTCACAGCCGTCAATGCTCGTCTGCTTAGTTGGTGGCAGACGTTCGAAAGGGCAGAAAATGAGGTGCAGCATGAGTGTTTATTATGATTTCTTGTCTTGAATGCATGAATGGACTGTGCACCAGATCCGGACCATGCACCTTCTGCAGGAAGGTTTACTTGTTATAGGGAGTATTCACTGGCGGCCGTGCTGGCGGCATAGCTGTGTGCGCGACTGCTGAGCGCGTGCCGACGGTGAGCTTCCGGAGTTTTTTTGCAACATGCATTTCACGTCATCAAGATTGCTGGTCTTTGTAGCTTATAGATGTGAGCTTGTTCTGAGCATGCGCTTTAAACAGCGCCTTCAAATGTGACGTCCAGCCAATACCCGTTAGTAATGAAAAATAGCACGAAAAACACCAGGACACAGAGGTGAAAATTGCACACAGGACAAGGCGCTGACCATTCAACTTTATGATTACATGTATAGGGTCTTCTTTTTTTACTGTGGGGTTGCTTCATTTTCTTTTTCAGTGCCCTTGTGTTTTTCGCGCAGTTTTCCTTCATGAACTTTTACCAACTAGCCCAACTGTCATGCCCTGAAGTGTCGACAGGGTCGCGGCCACGGGCGCGCTGCCTACTCGGCCAGCTGCGCGCGCGGCCTTACTCCCCCTTCAAAAAGTGAATCGCCGCGATGCAACACAAAAAAAAGAATGGTAAACTTAGAGTCATTTGGAACACATAAAATCCACGGTATTATTGTGCGTTGAATCGCTTGAGTCGAACAACGTGAACCACCTCGGCTCGCGGTCGACGTCGCGATGATGCGTGCGTTCGGTCGGGCACCACTTCGTAGTTGAGACCTCCCAGGTGTCAAAAGACCGTGTATGGCTCAAAGTAGTGCTTTGAAGGCTTCTCGCTGAGACCACGACGTCATATCGGTGTCCCAACCCACACCCGGTCTCCGAGCTGGAAGTGAGCGTCCAGATACAAAGGTCATAGAAGTCAGCGTCGACACGTTGCTGGTCTTGAATTCGGACTCGGGAGAGCTGGCAGACTTATGCTCGTTGCGCAACCACCTGGGCGTCGTCTATTCCGTCGCCAGGTGGCTCGTGGGGTAACATGGCGTCAAGCGTTTTGGTGACCTTGCGACCATGCAGCAGCTGGAATGGCGTAAAACCAGTGATCTCTTGAATCTTTGTGTTGTATGCGAAGGTGACATACGGCAGGACCTCGTTCTACGGCTTGTGTTTTATGTCATCGTACATCGACAGCATGTTGGCGACGGTCTAGTTTAAGCGTTCCGTCAGCCCATTAGTCTGAGGATGGTACGGTATGGTTCGCCGGTAGTTGGTGTGACTGAGAGGGAGGATCTCTTGCATCACCTGTACCATGAACGATGTCTCGCGATCTGTAATCAGAACTTCGGGAACGTCCTACCACAGGTCAGCACCCGAATTTGGTCTCTTGCCCGAGAACCAAAAGAAGAAGTTCCCGGTAATGACCACCCCGCCCGTCGTCGTCCTACCCGTCGCTCCGGGGACACCTACTCCCTTTCTTAGCAGAGCTCTATGAGCACTTCGAAGACTGGATCAACCATTACGGTAGCGTAGACCTCCACAACAGGTGGAGTGACAAGCAGTGCCCGCAGACCCTCTATTTCTTACTGGAAGTAACTGCAAGGCCCTAGTTTACAACCACGAAGCTTCCTTGACTTTGTGTGACCTTTGCATGAACGGACTGTAGTGTACGTTCGCCAGTGAACACAGCGAAGAGAGGGCCAAAGACCTGCTGCAATTGAGGGCCCAGGACCCCAGTGAGAGCGTCACGAGCTTCGTGGAAAACGTGCTGCGCCTGAGCTCCCGCGTCAAACCTCAGGCCAACGAGGAAAAGAAGATGCGTATTCTGATGTGTGGCGTGAGAGGCCGACATCGTCAGTAGACCTGCACGCAACCCAGCATGGCTGCTCCAGTAGCATGTCTATATTCCAGAAGCACACGCGTGTACATAAGGGGCTCTGCGTGAGTGAGTCGCAGTCAGTCTCGCCCCAGTGATCGATCCTGATCTTATGTCGCCATCAAAACCCGCGACGCTTGCCTTCTTTTTTTTGTTGTTGGAGGAAAGGGGGCGGGCACAAGTTTGCCCCATCAAACGTTTAGTTTTTCCAAGTACACTCCACACCTCCCCCAAAATATTATGAATGCAAAATGATGAGGCGACACTTGTGGGCTTCTATCTCCGATTCCATCCGACCCCGTCTCCGGATGAATGATGACACAGCAATACTTCGCTCTCGGCAAAAGGGTTTATTCACTCACTTGTTGCCCCGGAGGGTTTCTGGATCGGGGGCGAGGCCGGGAGAGAGAGTTCCGGTGCTACTCCCGCTGCTCCAAGTCCCAGCGGTAGTCGCCTACACCGCTCACCGGGGCCGTCCCCGTCCAGGGTCGCTCGCCGGTCCGTCCGACCCGGTCCGTCCGTCTGCCCTCGACATCGGAAGCCGGAGCCTCAGAGAGCGTCCGGCAGCGCCGGCGTCAGCCGGCCGCCCGTCAGCCAGACCTGCCCCAGTTCGTCGTGTCACGTGGTCTGCCCGGGGTTCCCCCCTCTCTTCCCAGAGCGTTCCTTTTTATAACCTCAGCCACGGTCGACCACGCGCACCAACACCGCATGTCCACGTGCGACACCACGTGATCCCGGAAGCCACTCCCCCGGGTGACGCCCAGGCCGCGGTTCTTTAGCTGAAGGCCCCGAGAACACTAGGGCCGTTGTTCTTAGTCGAACGTCCCGGTCGTCGACCCGGGAAGCGCGAGGGTCTTTTCCGGGTGCCCAGACGTCGAACCCCTGTCCGGGCCCCCGGCGGGACCGCCAAAGGGGTCGCCGACGTGACCCCGGAAGAGCACGGGTTTCTCCCCGGAGTCAACGGCCTCCGGCGGGAGGCGGCTGGAAGAATGGCCGCCGGACGGATTCCCACACACTTAACCGCAAAAACTAAATGTTTAATGGGGCGAACCTGTGCCCAAAACAATAAGTAAGAAAGGTAGCGCCGCAGTCGTTGATGACCGCGTAACAGCAGGATCGAGAGCTGGGACGAGACCACGGTGGGAGAAATACATTCAGGTGGTGACTCTGGCCGCTCTTCCCACGTGGAGCGAGCGCCCAGATCGTGTTCGGAGCTATACTTCGTTTCCGCTTGGGTCCAAGACGCAGCCGATGCTACGAGCGCGAGCGTGTGGCCCTGAATAGTGCTTGCATTGCACGAGCGCGCGTGCTTCGCAGGGACGCTGGAAGCCCGGAGCTCGCGCTTGTAGCATCGGCTGCGTCTGGACCCAAGCTGAAACGAAGTATAGCATTGAACCAGAAGTATACTGTTTCACCTTATGATGTACTGCAGGAAAGGCTACAAGCGCGAGCTCCTTGCACTGGAGCACATCTCGGCGGCACAAGCTCTCGTGACTTAAGAACGGCTGCCAACGCTATGGGCTCGCGCTTCTAGCTTTCGCCACGGTACAACATAAGGTGAAACGAAGTATAGTTTGTTCCGCGCCGCCGCAGGGCGCTGAGTGTGAGCACCGTTAAGGCCTGTTCACACATGAAGCGGAGCGCCAGGCGTAGTGCTTACCTGCGCTAAGCGCGTGCTGACGGGAGCGTTCACCAGCTTTGTACTCACCGACAAAACTGTTGCTCGGCAGACGATAAGTAGCTGACGGCACGTGACGAGCGCTACATTGGCGCTTCGCTGCATGTGAGAACCGGCCTTAGAGTGCCTTCCATACACACGCGCGCTTTTGCTTGAGTGGTGACATCTCAGCCATTTTTACGCCCAATCGTTTTTTATGCATTTTTGAAGTACGCGCAATCCGGTGTCAATCAGCTCGAGCGCGTAGCTTTGGCTAATGCAGAGACGCCATTTTAGCGCCCAAGTCACGCACCGAGTGCGCGAGAGTGTCACGCGCTGAACGTTCAGTGCAACAATGGAGCGTCTTCACCCTGAGACAGACAGGACATGTAGGCACCTAAGCACCGTGGGTATGAGGTCTCTCCTCGGCGGCCACGGTTTCGGGGGCGTAGCTTGCTCGCCTTTTTCGCGGTGTGGTGGTGGTGTGCGGCCAGTGGCTGGCCTCATGTTTTGCTTTGGTGCTGTGTCGATCAAAGATGCCACCATCGGGCAAGTTATGCTATAAGCATAACTCGCTTATAGAAAGTCATGCTATAAAGATGGGAAAGACGTGCTTCGTTCCCAACTGCGATTCGGGGTACCGGAACTGTGCAGAGCGAGTGTCCTTGTTGAAAGCTGCATCGAATGACGCTCGCCTGGAGCAGTGGCGTCGTGCAATCCCGAGGGCCGATCGCAAGTTACTACCTTAATTGTATCCTCATCTCGTTGACCAAGTGAAGACCAAGCTTCACAGTCCGATTTCTGTCGAAGACTGGGAATGCGAAGATGTCTGGAGAGAAAAGTCAGAAAAAACCAAGTCTGTGGATTGCATACTATATTATGTAACTGGGATTTTGAGTGTGAAAATGAAAAGAGCTACACGCTGCCCTTCATGCCTATCCGCTTTCAGCATCGACAAAAAACACTTCTGCTGAAGCAGCACTGACAAAACGTGAAGAACATAGGAGGCCTTATACACCCCAACAAGAACCTTTTCCAGCTACTGAAGAAAGCGGAACAGTTGTCAGTGGAAAATAAAAGCCACCAGATTGTCTACTGGGACACAATCGACAGTGTTCTTGACACATGCACAATAACGTTTCCATGCGTTGAACACAAGAGAAGAAACAATTGCCCAGTTGACTCCACTACTACTTCAGCATGCGAATGCGACAACACTGTCAGCATATTACCATGAGTATGAACAAACAAGCTCAAGAAAAGAAAAAAAATCAGCAAAGCAGCGCTCGTCTTAGTTTAAGAGCATGGGCGAGAAACACAGGATGTAGGAGATGGCGTTCTTTGGTAATATGCAGTGAATTCAGCTTTTGTGTACATTTTAAAGCAAAAATATTTGTCAGGTATTTTTTTACAGATGAAAAGTGATTTATGTCCTATAACCATTACTATTGTTTGACTTTCAGTCACTGTGTCATCATGTCAGTCAGTATGTCATCATACTGTGTCATCATTTCAGTCACTATGTCATCATAAATATTTTTTTCTGCACACAAGGTTTATATGTTCCACAGTACAAGTTGACATTGTATGTATAAACCATTTGTAATGCTATAACCTTTATGCGCATATTATTTTGGCCCCACTATGTAACATTATTAGAATTTATTTTTTTCAATAAGAAGGCAGGAGCCGTGTGGAAATATCACCCGACCTCCTATAAAGCCACGCAATGTGTGTAAGCAATTTACGGAACTGTTACCAAACATGCTGTTTGACAAAACACGTGAGCACGACCCAGCTGTTTACTCTAAATTACTCTAAAATATTGAAAGCCCAGTAAATTATGCTGGGAAGTTTTTATACTTATACGAGTATTTTTGTCACGTTAAGTCATCATCGGAATTTTCTCGTTTAAAAAACAGGAACCACACGGGGAAAATGGCAATCAGTGCCAGTGCGCCAACATAATTCCATCATTTCACTACACAGTACACAGGAACTGAGTAAAGATGCAAAATTTCCTTCACAAGCCCTCTATACAAGCTCACAGCCCCTCTAAAGCCCCTTGATAAAGGCGTTTTACTAGTACCGCCAACCATTGTTGCGGAAACGCCGAGACACGTGCCGCGAGCGCGTGCTCCCCGCCATTCGCTAGGGCCGCTCATTTCAGTGCTGCGCCACCATTTGCTTCCAAGGGCCGCTCGAGACATGGACCTCGTGCGCTCGCGCATTTGACGCTACTTGCAAGACAGCAAGACACGTAAACACATCGAGGGGCTTTAAGCCCCTCTAAATCTTGGGCGCCATCAATCCCCGTGCGCGTGAAGTGCGCTCGCGCGCCGAACATAATTTAATCGCCGCTGTGAGACTTAGAGTCATCACCTAAATGTATTTCTTCCACCATGGACGGGACTGACCGCGGCTCGCCACGCGGAGCCCCTTATGTACACGCGTGGGCTTCTGGAACTACCGGCGTACAATGTTATGCGCGTAGAACATTCGAATTTCAAATAAGTAACATAATTCTCAAATACACAAGAACGCGACATTTACAGAAATAACAAAAATTTTGCGTCCGCTCCCAGACGTCGAACCTGGGCCCTTTGCGTGGGAGCCAAGCAGGATAACCCTGCCTATTTGACTAGCTACGCGCGTGGCAATATACCATATAAAACGAAGTGCGATTCGAAGGAGTAAAAGACAGTTGATAGAAACAAAACAACATAAGTTTTTGAGGAATAGTGTCGTGTCAGTAAAGGCTCGTTCACACAGACCCGTTTTCTTACGTTACGTTACGAAAAGTCACTGGGAAATCTGTGCTTCGTATTAGGCGTGGCTAGAAATTCAAGGAGATAGCCTGGCACGCGACATTCGAGACACGAATGTTTCGGAGACGACGAGCTAGGACGGTGAGTTACCTTGGCAACCAAGGACACAAGGCTCGTCGTAACGTAACGTAAGGAGTTGAGCTCGGTTTAACTTCTTAAGGCTCGTTCACTGGGCCCGTTTTCTTACGTTACGGTGACGAAAAGCCACCGGGAAATCTGTGCTTCGTAATAGGCGTGGCTGCCAATTCAAGGAGATAGCCTGGCACGCGACATTCGAGACACGAATGTTTCGGTGACTCTAATAATAATAATAATAATAATGATAATTTGTTTTCTATTTAATGTGCCCAAAAACAACCACGCGGGTCTTCACATTGGCAGCACACAAGACAAAAAGAAGAAACACAGCACACGCACAGCTTCAATGTACAAGTTGGCATAACTACAAATAGGTCCCGCACTTCACACAGAATATAATAGAGTTTTCAGCTTTCAACTAGACTTGCCACAAGTTCCGGCGAAAAACTGGGAGATCTGGTGAAGATGTCCAAAGTAGAGGATGCGATTGTATTAAATGAAAGTTGCATACGGGACAGTGGTGAGAGTTTAGACATGAATTGAATATAAAAGACATTTAAATTTCCTGGTAACGCTGACAAGGAACATGAAAATCGACAAAATTCAGAAGTTGATTAGCATCGGTCCAACCATTTGCCACCCTTGTGTAAAAAAATCAGACTGCCTAATCTTCTATTTGACAGTTGTAAGTAAAACGCTCTTACGAAGAATTATAAATCATAATAGAAGGACGCTGAAACGTGTCTATCATACAAAATGCGTATCATTCATTTTTGCACAGATTCAATACTTAAAGACTGTGACTTGTTAGAGGAATTAACGTAACGTAACGTAACGGCACTAACGAAGTAACAACGTAACGTAGACGTAACGTAAGAAAGAGGGTGCTGTGTAGCAGTTGAACAGAACTCAACTTTATGTTACGTTACGACGAGCCTTGTGTCCTGGAGTTACGGAGTCACCGTCCCAGCTTGTCGTCACCGAAACATTCGTGCCACGAATGTCGCGTGCCAGGCCTATCTCCTTGAATGGTAGCCGCACGATACAAAGCACACATTTCCCGAGTGACTTTTCGTAACGTAACATAAGAAAACGGGCCTGTGTGAAACCAGCCTTAATGGTGACTATGGATTCGGGTCACTTGTTTCATTTGAGGTACTGCTGAATTAATGACAGCTATTGCTGTCTTACCCAAGCATCAAGGTGAATGCAGGCATTGGTGTTCCACGCGCACGCACGTGATGAGCCATCAGCAGTTCAAGTAAACTATTTCCATAAGCAAGAACCTAAAACAGAATGGCTATTCTTGCAGCGCGTTCGTACAATGCTTTCTTTTCGTTATTTACTGTCGAATCCTTTATACACGAAAGGCAGTGCGCGTGTGGCGCGTGGAACACCAATCGCATGCATTTCCTTGATGCTTGGGTAAGACATGCAAATGGTCTATTAATGTAAAGCGATGTGTTCGGACCAGTGAGCTGGTTGCAAACTCTTTTGCTGTTTGTGCGTATGATATGATTGATCCATTGAGGAAGGTTCGAGAAAAAACTATTTCTATAACGATGCTCTGTAATAAGAACCTAATGTATTATGCACATGAGAGACGCGGTACGACGGACTTTGATAAAATATAATGAGCACTGGCGTTTGAGGTGAAAAACACTGGCTTTAAAAAATAGGATTATGTTATAAAACGTGCTACGCAATTTTCAGCTGCTTCGATGCGAATGATTAGGTATTTTCGGATGGCGGCTTCAGATAGCTGATGACAATTCGTTTGGGGAGGATGTATGTTTCTTAAGCATATTTTCGGAGACGATCAGGGGCTGCTTTAAGGTTACGTTTTATATAGCCTAGAGTTCTGGATGCGTCAGATGTTACTGTGTTAATACGGGCGACCGACTAAAAATTAGACGTGAAATGAACAACATCGTATTTGTAAGATAAACATGTACTTAAGATGACGTGCCCAAAGAATATACAAACTGTAAGATAGAGCGTTTACGAGTGAAATTTGTCACCTGACATTCTGATTGATTTAGCAGGATTAGACAATCATCCCACCACTTATTAACCCCGTCCAAATCAATCCTGAAGTAATAAGTGGATATCAGGATTTAATTTTTTTTGTGTGTGTGAAAAACAGTCGTCAGCAAAGAAACGCACATTCGAGGACAATGAATTGGGAAGATCGTTACTGAAACTGAGCAAACAAGGGACCCAGAGACTGCTTAACTCCCGAAGATATATTAGTTATGTCACACTGGTAATTCACGTAAACTGCGTAGTGAGAGGGAAATGATTGAAAGTTGCGGATCTTTAAAAGGGTTAGGGACTCAATGCAAAGCGAATAAAGCTTGGACAAAATACGACAATAGAGAACAGGACCGAATGCTTCAGAAAAATCGAGCAATATTGTATCAGTTTGAGAGTTGGAGCTAATATTAAGATTTAAGTCATGGGAGAATTCAAGCATTTGTGCCTCACAGAAAAAATCATTACGAAAGCCGTGCTTGTGTTTGTAGAAGTTGTTAAATTCCAAATTGGATGTAACATGCAAAACAATTATATGTTCAAGTATCACAGTTTCACAAGACACTGGTTAGGGAGATGGGACGACACTGTCTGGGACCAATAGAAGGCTGTGGTATTATATTGTGCCTAGAACGCGTCTCCGACTGGTGTGGTGCCGCGTAAGAAAAGTGGTTCCTCGATTTCCGCCTCATAACGTCATGGTAGTGTCATGTTGTCGCGATCCTGGCAGCGTCCGAACAGCTGTGGTATATGCGGTAGAGGCAGACGCATGTTGTGCTGCAGGTCACTCTCGAGTGTGGCAGTCCATGGACGATTCGGCAGTCATAAGCCGTGATGACAGCGACAATCGCGTTCAATTGTGATGCTCGCGGCTTCTTCGTTAGCATTTCCACGATAAACCCCAAGGATCTGACATGCAACAGTATGACGCTTCGGCTTCTGTTACGTCCTTTGTTGCCACTTCGGGTCCACTTTTTGATGTATGGGCAGCATACGACGCGAAACAGACCAGTCGAACACGCGCTCCAGACACTATAGTATCATCGCATCTGCAGCACACTTAAATGAGGTAGAATACAAGGAGTGTGTAATATCACTGACACACACGTTCAACATAGTCGAGCATAGGACGGCGCCCTGGGGCGCCCCACGCATCACATTAAAAGCACAAGACGTGGCACCACCAAACTTCAATCGTTGCTTGCAGTCGTGCAGAAAACGTTTAATCCTCTTATAACCTAGCCTCTCATGCCCATCATTCCCAAATAACTGTGCAGCTACACACCACAGTATGTTTGATAATAGGCTACACTTTTTGCACTTCTCTATGATTACTGGGCGCCCTCGCAAACCTCCTCTGGGGTTGTCGCTAATTAGATTGCGTGGCAATTTTAACATCCAAAAGCAATAAATTCGATTTGTCATTAAAAATAAAAGGTTCTTGTAGCTCACCTAGGAAGACGAGATCACGGGAAAGCAAGGCTACGGCAGGGGGCACTTAGAACTGACGAATGGGAGCCAGGCATTTTTTTGTTTTTTTTGTTTCAGGCTGTCCCCCATTCGTGATTCGTTCCTAGGCGTTTTTGTTGGTTAATGCCGCAATCTAACTGATGCTCGGAACAGGCCATGCCTTGCATTTCGTAGGCAGACAAGGCCATGGAAGTGTACAGGGGTTGCGAACGCCGACTACGAGGTGGCCTCAATCGGCGTCTAGCGACCGCGGCTGGTGGCCATAAAGGGCAACTTCGAGCAGTGCATGGCGCCCAATGATTAGATACGAGCGCACGTTGCAGTGCGGCAGGGTACTTCAGGGATGGACCTAGAGGCCAAGGATTTTAGCTGCGGCGCGTCTGAGTTGCAACTTCCAACTTCATTTCCCTCGTGGTACTCGTGTACCACCGGCGTCTCCGAGACGCTAGAATTTGGACTGTCTACGAGGGAGAACGTTTGACATACCGAAGGTGTGCCTTACTCTCTTTTCCCCAGTGCCCTGTCCCTCTGAGCTGGGTGCCCTGGTGTGGCCCCGGAAGCAGCGCCGGAGCCGGACGGCTTTCACACACCAGCAGCTGTCCGCCCTGGAGAGCGGTTTCGCTCAAAGCCCATACCCGGACGTGGTCAGCCGAGAGAACCTGGCACACCGCACCGGCCTGCCCGAAGCCAGGATTCAGGTGAGGAGCACAATGGCCCACATAGTACACAAAATTAGCCCAATGGACGAACACAGGAAGGAGTGGACAGGACAAAGCGCTAGTCACAACTGACGTTTCATTAGAGGATAGAGGAAGAGAAAGATAAAATTGTGACTGAAATCAAAGAAAGAGGAGAAGGTGTATGCTAGAGAAAGAAAGTAAGAAGAAATTATGAAAAAATTCTAAAATTTTCGTTGTCTTCTTTCTTTCCTTCTCTAACAAACTCTTTTTATGATTTTAGTCTCAATTTTATCTTGGTCTTCCTCTATTCTCCTATAAAACATCAGTTGTGAGTAGCGTTTTGTCCCGTCTACTCCTTCCTGTGTTCGTCCATTGGGCTAATTTTGTGTAACGCGCCCTCGAGTGGGCTAGCGCACACCAGCTCGGGGCACGTAAAGCGAAAGCCCGCGCTGCAAATCCCCAGGATCCTTGGTTCAATTCCCAACCCTGCCCGTTTCGATCTGGATGAGCATCGTACCGGCGTGCGGTCGTGTATCACTACTGCGTGGTGCAGGTTAAAGACCCCAGGCTAGCGGTCGTACCGCACTGGATAAATTGCTCACCTACAGCTGAGACACCAGACGCCCGCTGAGGCAGACTAACTTCCGGCTGCATAAACATACACACAATAATTTGCTGTCTACTCCTTTGGGGGATCGGCGGCCGAGTGGGCTGGCGCACGCCATCTCGGAGCACGTGGAGCGAAAGCTCGCGCTGCAGGACCCAGGGATTCTCGGTTCAATCCCCACCCCTGCCCGTTTCGATCAGGATGAGCATAGTACAGGTGTGCAGCCGTGTATCACTACGTGTGGTAATAAAGCGTGGTAAATAAAGTCGTTGAACTTGAACATATCTTGATTGAACATAATCCGCATGCTGTCATTATCACTGAAACCTGTCTGAACTCATCAGTTTTAAATTGTGAAATCATCCTACCCGGATATAAACCTTACAGAAAGGATCGGGAAAGTAAAGGGGCGGCGTCGCCATAGTTATCAAGGATTGTTTAGAGTGCACGGAATTAGAAGGCGCCCCTGACATAGAAAATGAATGGTGCAAGATTAAGTTTGGCCATGTTGAATACATTTTAGGTGCTGTTTATCGCCCGCCCGGAATGGGATTAGAATTTGTGAATAAACTGAATGACTTTCTAGATAAGCTCCGCGCGCACTTTCGTAAAGTTATCATTGCCGGAGATTTTAATCTTGCTGATATCGATTGGGATGGCATGGTTCCGACCTCTCGTGAAACTTTGGTCTCTTCCGCTCTCCTTGAAATGGTTTTCTCGCACAATCTGACTCAAGTTGTCAGAGAACCCACAAGAATTCAAGGTTCGTCCAGTTCGCTTCTGGATTTGTTTCTTGTATCTGACGACTCGCTATCAACCACTTATGAGTGTAGCGTGTTGCCCGGTATTTCAGATCATTGCATGGTCCTTTTATCTCTTCCAAACGTAACAACCCCTTGTAGAAAGTTTACCTATAGCGTATACAAGGATTTCAATCAGGCCGACAATGAGGCGATCCTGGACGCACTACTTTTGGCACAAGGAACTTTCCAGGAAATGGCTGATACTCCAGCACTTTCGGTCAATGGCTTGTGGCTTTACTTAAGGCGGCGGTCCCACGGCCCCAACCATAATACCGGTGGCAGCTGTGCTAACGCTCCTCTTTGCGGTGCAAATGTCGCGTCTGTGCGCGTGTTACATATTTCGTTATTTTCGCAAATAAATCTTCAATTAATCATTACTCTTTTAGTGCAAAATATGATACGCATGTTTTTAAACTTAATGCACAATAAGAAAACAAAAAGTGCAAGTTTTGATTTTTTCGAAGATATACCTCTTTGCATTCCAAGTTTCAAGACTTGTAATGCATCCAAGACACGTTCTTATTTTTTTATTGAATAGATGAAGGACTCGTCTAGTTCCGTGCATACGGGTTTTTCTTAATTAGTCAACTCACACTTTTTAATATTTATTCAAAAAGAGCTTTTTTTATGCGATTTTAAAGTCTCGTAACTCAGGTTCACATCATAACGCAGCAACGACATTTAAGGGAACGCTCTTGGTACATATAGTAACTCAGCATACAAAATATTAGAAGTGCAACGCCACCCGTTTTCTTGTAAACACAACTTGATTGTGATAAAATTTCATAGAATTCCCTTAACGCGTTCTTGGTTTTCTCAGACAGCGTTCTCGCATCTGATCTAATTTTTTTTAAATTGTATGCTAGAGGAATTGAGCTGGTTCACTGCAAGCGTGATTTTTTGTATTCATATTCAGATTTGTTTAAAATAATTTTAAATCATGGGACTATTTTGAAGCTCAACTATGTACGTAGGAAACCGGTTTCAAAGAAAAAGACAGCTATTTAAACAACGATTCTTTTATCAGAGCTTTTATCGTTCTTAATAAAATCACTTTCTATTATTGTAATTATTTCAAAGCATACTAATTGTCCAAAATAATAAAAATAACCTATGTTGTAGCAGACGACGCGCACTTGCGCCATCTTTTGAAAGGTGACTGAAATTCGTGGTTGAGAAGTTCAGGCAAAGTGGCGCTGACTCCGTTCCTGACGCAGAGGATTCTTTTCTCAAATATTTCCTCGTGCTACTTTCTCGTTCTTGCAGTCAATCAATAAATCATGCAAAAAAAGAAGAAGAAAAACGAGAAGCGCGTTACAAAGGTCACGAGCAAGTTCTCGAAAACACCTAGTGCCTATAAATAAGCTATTCAATGCTGCCCGCCATGTTCCGACACCACGAATGGTGCAAATATTGAACTCCATATGATGGTGACGACGAGGGGAATTTCTTTCCCTTCACTCCAAGATTTTTAACAGAAATTATTTTTTTAAGGTTCCAGCTTTCCAACCGCGCTGGTTCTGTTTTGTTCGCCATCGTGCGGGGATTTGAGATTTTCAGTTTTAACGTTACTCTACTCGTAGACAACTTACGGAGAGTGTCATGTGCAAACCGCAGTGACTGGTCCTCATGGCCTCATGGTAAGACAAGAAACAGCCAGTCAACGCAGCTTAAATCTGAGACTCAGAAAACTGGTCTAATAAACCCCCTTTCCATGAAGCGCTCTATCAAAAGCGTTGCACATGTGCGAAACCCTCACTAGGTCGTCTTTCTTTGGATTAATTTTTATTTCATTTATTCAAATAAGAACAATGTCAGACGATCAACTTTCATGGGGTTGGTTTAATCATGCAACGACTCCAAGCTTACAATTTGCGCTCTACACAAACCACGACTCTTGTCCTTTGCAACTAATTATAAGGAGACAGGTCCGACTTGTTATACTCTTTTTCACCTTATGATGTACCGCAGGAAAGGCTACAAGCGCGAGCTCCTTGTTCTGGGGCACATCTCGGCGGCACAAATTCTCGTGACTTAAGAGCAGCTGCCAACGCTATGAGCTCGCGCTTCTAGCCTTCGCTGCAATACAACATAAGGTCTCAGCTGAGACTGTGGGAAAGAAAGCAATGCCAAAGCCAGCGCTCGAGCTGAGATGGACTCAAGCTGCGTCTCAAGACAGTCGCGCGCCCCACCCTTTGCACTGCTTTTTTTCGCTCAGTCTCAGCTGAGACGCTGTTCTGGCAAGCCGGCCCAGGATCCCATCTCGTAAGGTTGCTCCCGCTTCTCTTTCGTTTTTCGTAAAGTCTTTAGTTTTTCAGAGTCCCCGCAATGAGTGTTGCGAAATAAAATCAAGCGAGATGCTCAGTGCTGCCCTGCCATATTCTTCCATGACAGGGCTAAAGAGCGGTTTCCTTGTGGCCTTCACTCTCGCCGAGGAGCAATGGGACTTCTTTAGCCGCGTAGGGGTGCGACCACACAACTATGCCCAACGCCGCCTGAGCCATTCTGAACAACTGAACAACAACTGAAAGCAGTGGTCGGGGAACAACCACTGCGATTAAACATGTGTGCAATTATACTGGCTTGAAATAACTGTACTGTGCCGATTGAAATAAGTTTCGGCTTACAATAATTGAATGCTTGTCTATACAAACTTGTTTCTTAAGGAGACGAAGAGTAAGATGTGTTCCGCATAAGTCCCTGAAGGCAGCCGGCCTCATGACCTGTAGGTATAATTACGCTAGAAACTTATCCAACTAAACCCCGGAGCAAAGAGGACAACACGGTGATGAGGACGTGCCTCTCAGAAGGAATTATAACGCTGTAGGAACGGTAAAGTTACAGCTACCCCTTCATACTGTCGCCGCAGGGAGCAAATACTCCCGGTGCAAAGGCCGTAAAAAATCGCGCCTGTTTACTCTAGCCCGGCCATTGCTCTTCAAACTTCTGAACGAGGCAATGTCCACTCACAAAGGGGCGTTGGCTTATGTTTTCCTACTTTGCGTTATAACTAGGTCTGGGCACTTGATCTAATAACCTACCGATGAATGAATTATTGATTTAATCGCGATTAAAGTTTTAACCAGTTAATCGGTTAAATGTTGACAAAGGAAAAAGTAAAAATTTAACGCTTTCACCACGCAGATGTGTACGAGTACACCTGTATGAAGGCAAACTTCAGGTGAAAATTTGACCTAAAGTAAACTGTAGAGGCGAGATGTGTGCTCGAAAGAAGTGGGGAAGGTTATATGTGCCCCCAACTACTTACGCCATGCGATTGTCCGTTTAGCGCAGCTGAGCCGTTGCTAGGGTCGTTGTTATGGACAAATACATGAGGCTAGGTTTCACTACGAAAACCCGACCGTTTAAAAATCAGGAGTAGGATTTAAATTTCTAAAAATCAGAGATATAAAAAGCTTGAATGTCATATGTTTCGACAAAAGTGTGCCGGTAATCGCTTGTTTCTGAAATATTTACGACTGCAACCTCCGGTCCTCAAGATGCCTTCAGCAGACGACGATAGCAAGTAGTATGCCGTCTGCCACAGGCCCGCCGGCCAAGTCGGCGCCGGCGTCTGAATTGTGTGAATAAAGATAATATTCTAATATTGCATTTCTTTTAAATATAATGATTTCAGACATTTATAAGAATTCATAGTGGCGTGCGATGCCAAATGTAGTTTATCGAAAGTCCGGGCGTCGATCGAGATGATCGTCTGCTAAAAGATCACAATGCACCCGGGAGAAAAGCTCTTCAGGCGATCGGTTTAGATCCCAAATATTGTTTGCGGACTCGCGTTATGGGAGGGTGCGTCGTACCTGGTTGTAACCATCGCGTGGAGACAGATTCTTGCAGCTTCTTCAGATTTCCGCAAGACACCAAAGCGCGAAAGAACTGGTTAAAAAACATAAGGTCAGTTTATTACAGATTGTACTCGCATCGCGGGTTCGATGGAGGTCTTCAGAAAAAGAGCACATCCACGGATTTTAATGTATGTCAACGAAAAGAAAAAAAGTACTGCGAAATCGCGATAGACAAGCAATTCTTTCATAACCTGACAACCTCAATATTAATAATAACAAACCACTTACCTCGACGGCGTACGATTTGTTTCTCATTCTGGCCTGCACTACGCCGGTAATGCACTTCAGGTCGTCGTCGTAACTGATCTGAATGACGTGATTTGAATTTACAGCATTTTCGCCCCTCTGAACTAAGCTGGGTTCTTCACAGAAAAAAAACGCACATTGCGGAGGCCTGTACGGCCATGACGATGCACTTGTTTTTGTCGCTCGTTTACCGACGCAATTCAATGAAGACGCCCGCTGCAACAGAGGCCAGCAAATCTATCGTGTCGTCTGCTACCAAAGCAAAGCGGAGTGTAAGACTTCAGAAATGGCTTTCATCGTTGCAATACGACACTGAGACGACAAGAACATCTTCATAATTAGATATCAAGAAGTTAGGATGCTTACAAAAAATTATTTACTTACTTGTAAGGAAAAATCTAGCCTCATGTGGAGTCTCCACGCATTAGTCCATAGCAACGTCCCTAGCAACGGTTTGTTTGGACCCAGACGCCATGTTGTGACGTCATCACTTACGGGGTCAATTGAAGCTACGCGCCCGCGCCAGTAACGGAGTATACATCTTTCCATAAAACCGTACGAGGGCGCGTTCATTGCTGTGTTTGTGCCATCTGCTTCCAAAGGCCGCTCGAGTTTCAAATATAAATCATTCACGTCGACATCATTGAGATCACAATCATTACCATACAATGTCAGCGTTACTTTAAAATTCTCAATTTCGGTTGCATTGAAGCAGAATATATATATATATATATATATATATATATATATATATATATATATATATATATATATATATATATATAAAGATACATGTAAGACATTGGTATATTTCATTTAACATCAGATTATCATTGGACTTAATTATTTATGAAAAAAAATATCTAAAGCGCTCTAAAAAGTACTTTGAAATCTGCTACCCACTCGCCTAAAACAATTTACGTTTAGGTAACTGGGGCTAAAAAATAAATTTTTACTCTTTTCTTGAACATGGAGAATCTTCGACCTCGGCGTACTATTTCGACAATATTGGGGTGGTTATTTATAAGACCAGATAATTGGTAATCAAGTTGAATCAAACTACCATTAAAATGATGAGTTATATAGAGCGCCCTTCTCAACACCCGTCTTGAAAAAAAAGTCTGGTATTGCTTGTTTTATTACAGATCAAAATGCAGTCAAAGACTATAAGATGCACAAGCACAAACACGCATACCAAAAGCGCAAGTCCATGGTGCATGGTTTGCGCTTGATTGCTTTGACCAGGGACAAAAAACGCACTATAAGATGTTGAGCTCCGTGACATAGTGTTTTCTGGCTCTGCTTGATTGGCCTCATTGACCTGTTATGTCGGCTGCGCTCTGACTTACAGCGAAAATGAATTTAAACCTTTATGTCGTGCGAAAGCTCTTTTATTCACGAAATGCTGACAAGGCGTGTCTTATATATCTTCTTTAACGTTTGGTTACTTTCTTCACTGATTGATTGACTATGTTTTTAATTCGTGAATAGTTAAAACGATAGCTACTGGCTTGTGAGCCACTAACGAAATCGCTTTGCCAACCCTGCAGCGCGGAACAAAGCCAGTATCAAAGAACAAATTTTGCCCAGCTATACTTCGTTTTAGCTTGGGTCCAGACGCAGCCGATGCTACGAGCGCGAGCGTGTGGCCCTGAATAGTGCTTGCATTCCACGAGCGCGCGTGCTTGGCAGGGACGCTGGAAGCCCGGAGCTCGCGCTTGTAGCATCGGCTGCGTCTGGACCCAAGCTGAAACGAAGTATAGGCATTCTCGATCGGGTCGATGAGCTTGCTGGGCTCCGCGTCTGTGCGAACTGGGCACTGCTAGCACCACTGGCACGTTTGCTGGTATTTGTGCCAGCGGGAGCACGCGCTGAACGCTGAACGTGCACGGGCGTGCAGCAGAAAGGAGGAAATTAAGAGCAGAGGAGGAACGGCACTGCCACGAGCCTGTTTTCTGGCCACACCAGAGCCGTTTATACTGAGAGAGTTTGGCCAATGGGCGGAGCTTGTTGGCCGCCAGAACAAGCGGATTTCACGATAACACAATATGGCGTTACTTCTTTGTCTTGTTCATTCCTGATAAATCGCGTAGAGTTCCTATGAGTCAGAGCCACAATATGGCCGACGGAAGTAGTCATCCCCCGGTTGTCAGACTACGCTGCTGTGGTTGCCCGGCTGTCAAAATCTCCCTTAAGAAGGCCAAACTCTCTCAATATAAACGGCTCTGGGCCACACGGATGAGTGCCGCCATCTAGTGGTTAAACTAATGGCTTGTTCAAGATGGCCGCCGTGGGACCGCCGCCTTAAAAGAAGTTATAACTAAGTGTATGACTAAGTATGTACCCACTAGGACAAAGAAGAAGGCAACGCACAATCCCTGGATCAATAGAAATATTATTCATTTAAAAAGAAAGATATCACGATGTCGGGCTCAAATTCGCAGAACAGCCACTCCCAGTGCGCGTGAGAAAATCAGGTCGCTAAGTCAGAATCTTAAAACGGCAATTAAAGACGCGAAACACAGATATTATAACCAAACGATGCCGTCGTTTTTAATCTCGTCTCCCCGCAAATTTTGGCGGCACCTTTCACCATCAAAAGAGGGCGTGGAAAACCTTGATGTCGATGGACACACGATCGAAGATAACTACGAAATAGCAAATTGCTTTAATAGTTTTTTTTTCTACTGTGTTTTCTTCTGATGACGGAACGACGCCTGTGTTTAACCAATTGGAAGACGTTCCCGCCATCCCTGATGTACAGTTGTCTCGTGAAGGAATTGTAGATCTGTTACTTCACCTAGACTGTAAGAAAGCAACCGGATACGATAAAATTCCAAATGCGTTTCTTCAACGATATGCCGAGTCTCTGTCCCATTATATTATTATCGTTTTTGAAAGATCCCTGTCTTCAGGTTCATTACCCAATGACTGGAAGATTGGTAAAGTTGTGCCTGTTTTGAAGTCTGGGAAAGCTACCTCCGTTAACAATTACAGACCAATCTCCCTAACATCAACATGTGGTAAACTCTTAGAGCATATACTTTCGAGCCATATTCACTCCTTCTTAAGTCATTACAACTTATTAAACAGCTCTCAGCACGGCTTTCGTAAGGGGGTATCTACTATTACTCAGCTGGTTGAAGTCACGCATGATTTTTCTGAAGTACTGAACCGTAAAGGCCAAGTTGATGTTATTTTTTTAGATTTAAAGAAAGCATTTGATAAGGTTAACCACAGGAAATTATTAGTCAAATTACAATATATTCTGAAAAACCCAGGTCTCATCAGATGGATAGAAATGTTTTTGTACGGAAGAAGACAATTTGTAGAAATTAAAGATAAACATTCCGATTTGATCGATGTAAAATCAGGTGTACCTCAAGGGACAGTGCTCGGGCCTTTGTTTTTTTTTAATATTTATTAATGATATACTCTTCAATTTAACTGTTAAGGCTAGGCTCTTTGCCGACGACTGTATCTTGTATACAGAGGTTAAGGAGCCCTCCGATCAAATTAATCTTAACACGTGTTTAGCACGCGCTGGTCAGTGGTGCAATACTTGGCAAATGTCACTAAACTTAGATAAAACTGTTTGTATGACTATTACTCATAACACAAAGCCCATTGAATTCGCGTACGCCATCGAAGGGTATCCACTAGTAAGGGTAAGCAGTTACAAATATCTGGGTGTCATTATTTCTCACGATCTCCGTTGGAGTGCTCATATTGATAGTATTGTAAAAAAAGCGAATTATAAACTGTGGTATTTAAGGCGGTCTTTGAAACTAAGTTCAATGAACACAAAACTTTTGGCTTATAAAACACTCATTCGTCCGTTGATGGAATACGCATGCGAAATTTGGGACCCTCATATTGTTAAAGATGTGCTAAAGCTAGAAAAGGTGCAGCGACTTGCTTTACGTTTCATTTTTTCCAAATATCGTCGACTGGATTCACCCACGGCACTGTATTCAAAAGCAAACATTCCATTACTTAAGATGAGGCGTAAAGAAAAAAGATTGAAATTTTTATATATGATTAATAATGGCTTACTGCAGATAGATAAAACCGCTTACCTAGTTCCTGACGAGTCGAGAATAACTCGGAACAAACACAGTCGCGCACTTCATCAGCCCCGGTTCTTCAAGGACTGTTTCAGATACTCATTCTTTCCACAAACCATAAGTGACTGGAACCTTCTTTCTGAGCAAGCTGTGGTATGCCAATCACTTGAAGCGTTTTCTTCTTATATAGCATCTTGCAAAATGTGAAATAAAATGTTGTTTTTTGTATTGTTTTCTGCCAACGCATTATAGCCCATGACGGATCTAATTCTTTATCTTTCATTGTCAAAGCATTTTTGTGATTATTTGGTGTTATCTTTTATACTACCTTTTCAAGTGTGTGCTGCTCTTGTTGTTGTTTTCTTTGTGCACTTGTATACCCACCCTATCATAGTCTCAATAGAGACTGATAGTATTTTGAAATAAATAAATAAATAAAAAACTGCGTGGTGCACGTTGAAGACCCCAGGCTAGCGGTTGTACCGCACTGGCTTAATTGTTCATCTACAGCTGAGACAAGCCGCCTCGGTGGCTCCCGAGGCGAGAGCGCTGGCCTACGGATCCCCATGTGGTGGGTTCGAATCCCGGCCGAGGTGCCCGCAATCTGACGGAGGCTTATTGCGGAGAAGGCGCCGTGTAACCGAGCTTTCGGGTGCACGTCAAAAAATCTCCAGGTGGTCCAAATTAATCCTCAGTCCTCCGCTGGGGCGTGCCAGATGCCCGTCGTTGGTTTAGCACGTAAAACCCCCAAATTTGACTTTTGACTTTCCAGCTGAGACACCAGAAGCCCACTGAGGCAGTATTGAACCATGGTTAAAAGCGCTAAAAAGACGTACACAAGATAGATGACAAACATGTTCGCTACTCACAACTGTATTTGGAAAGGAAAATGAAAGTATATATATATATATATATATATATATATATATATATATATATAACCGAGCAAAACCCTGATGAAACAGCAACAACGGGTGGTTTGATTCTTCGACGTTTCGGCCGGAGTCCGGCCTTCGTCAGTCTTCTGACGAGGGCCGGACTCCGGCCGAAACGTCGAAGAATAAACCACCCGTTGTTGCTGTTTTCATCAAGGGTGCTTTTCCTCTCAGTTATACCCACGCCTTCGGCCCCCCGCCACCTTGCCCGTTGTATATATATATATATATATATATATATATATATATATATATATATATATATATATCGTATACGCTTAAGGTCACCCAGGCTGCACATGCGCGAGATACAAAGCATAAACCCGTTTACATATATTTTTCGATAAAAATGAATCTCACCATTATAAAATGCTATTGACGTGTCGCTGCCGCACTGGGGTCCCTCTTCTTGATAAATTATGCCTCTTGCAGGTCGCGTGCTCTTTGAATTCTGCTTCTACTGAGAATCTTGGTAGCGCCGAAGCGTGGCTCGCATTTGCAGGCCCTGCAGTGCGCGGGCAAATATGCCCCGTCATTTTTCTTTAACTTTTGTGCGTGCTCTTTTAAACGGTCATTCGTGCATCTTCCCGTTTGTCCAACCTAAAATTTTTCACACGTTAGGGGGATTTCATACACGACCCCTGTAACGCATTCGATGTACGGGCTGGCGTGCTTCGTGCCACATCCTCGCTCGTTCCTGCTTTCTTTAGCAAATCGAGGGCAAAGTTGGCCATCAAATTATTTTGTAGTAGCACAGTGGCCACCAGTTCCCCCGACATTGCTGTTCGTAGAGCCAGCTCAGAGTCGTTTTCTGCCGAAAACAAACATCTAAACTGGATGCATATTATGTGGGGACAATGTGCACCTATCGTTCTATGAAGAGGCGACAGCCATAAAATAGGTAAGTGGTCGCTGAGATCATGTTCGAAAACACCCAAAAAGACATCATTCGCGTTTAGATTTGTTATACAAACATCGATAGAGCTACGACGTTCCGAAGTCACTCTGGTAGGCAGTGTCACCGTATTTATAAACCCTCAAGCAGCCAAGACATTTTTTATTTCAATAGAGTCACTTTCATTTCCAAGTATATCTATCTTTACGTCTCCCACAACGAAAAATGGTTTAGCAGTCGAACCGAAGAAATGAAGAAGCCCTTGGGAGCACGAGAGAAGAACACACTTAGTTCCCGCGGGGGTCCTATACACAACACCAATAAACAAGCTTCCAGTATGAATGAGAAGACACTCTACGTCCGTACTGATCATAGAAAACTCATCAAATCATGATATATTATCACTAATGTAATGGCAGCACCACCTCCTCTTTTATTTTTTCTTCCCAAGCTCTCGCATTTATAACCAACAAAACTAGGAGGTTCTACGCCTTGAGGGACCCATGTCTCCGTACAAAGAAGGACATCCAAATTTAGACACAATGAATTAAAAAACAAAATTAATGTCATTTTTTTTATTGAATATACTTCTCGTATTAAAATGAATTAAAGAAAAGGCATTTTTGGTATCTTGAAATGTTTGGTTGAATGATGATTCGTCATAGTACACACAGTCGTCCGTAAAAGTGGAAGTCATGAGATAAGAGCAACGTTTATCGAAACTTTTTTTTGGGGACAGCAATGTTACGTGACTATCGGAGTTTCTACGCACTTCTTCACAGGACTTAATCGTTTACAAAAAATCTTTTACGCGCGCGGCTTAAAGCTAAGTATCCTTAGCAATTCAAGGGACCATGAAACGATTCTGAAATCTAATGTCATCCACCGGACGTCGTAAAAGGTGTGAAAAGAAACACAAAAACACAAAAATAGGGAGCCAAAAAAATTCTTTGCTATAGAACTTTTAAAAGAAAACTGGACTCTTTTGCGCCTTCTTTCCTTCGAAAGCTCTCTGCTTTTTCACTGCTATGCATCCGCGGAACTGCAGCACGTCAGCCGAATCCACGTCGCCTATTGGGTAAGCGCCTACCTCACCAGCACCGCGATCATAAACAATAAATAGCCGGCAAATGTTTCCTAAAAGTTTTGTTAAATAATATTCAGATCCACATTTTGTAGCATAATTAGAGATGTGTGGCGAAAATTGCCAAATTTGATAATGCTGAGAGCCAAGCGCCATCTATCGTGTGGTAAACGAAGCTGAGAGCCAGCTCCGGAGCTGTCCTTTTTACGATCAAATCAGCATGGCCGACAGCGTCGCTTGGTCACCGTGGTCACGACGACCAACGAACGTTTATTTTTTTACGTGTTCTTCTCGCGCGTCCCGACTTCAAGCAGCAAGAAAAAAGTACTTGAAACAGACCACGACGAACAAGAACGCTGGATCCACAAACACCCGAGAAAAGCTGGAACGGCAAAGAATTTAACGACCGGCGACCAAGCGAACACAGCAGATAGGCCTAGCAGGCCAAGACCGTCTGCCCACGACTGGCTGGCGTGCTGAATGGAATATGCCGGCGCGACCCTTGTGGACCCTTCCCGTATTTTGATCGCTGACCTCAATTTTAGATTAAGAGGTGAGGTCAATCTCTAACCCCTTGTTTTCCGACGCAGTGTTGACGAACACTGTCGTCGAAAAGGGACTCTCGTCGATTCTATCTTCTTGTTTGGTGTGATATAGAGCTCAAATAAACGCCGTATGGATTACCTTCGTAACACGGTATGTACACTTTGTTATTAGTATGCCATTTTTATTCTGACACGACTGCACGTCACTGTCGAGCTATAACAGTTCGTGGGAGCTACGTGCAATGCCCGTCCAACCTTCCTTTGCCGAGTGTCGCGTCAGTATCGAGTTGCAATCGTAAAAGATCGGTCCCGAAGCGCTTACCAACAGCGCGAATACAGCACTTCCATCAAACGCGCGCGTCCGCTCCGAGTGTGAACAGGTATTTACGTGGCTCCTGCTGACACTGTCGTAGCTCAAACATATCTTTTTTAACGTCGGATCGCTCCTGCATCTCCGAGGCCGCGAAAAACGCCGCGGCGATTTGTTTTCATCTACGTCGCTTTGCAAACGACTGACACGGGCCGCCTTTTACCAACAATGACAGTTGGGTCTTCACCGGAAGACTCGCCGCACTTCCCAACAGGCATACCGGCGTATGAGACTAGTCCCATGCTGTCGCTGTAGCGCAACATATCTCATTGAATTTCGCTCAGCTGCGATGTGTCCATGGCTATCGCGGCGATGAGAGGCGCCGATTCAGAAAATACGTCGGTGACATCAGCGCAGTAAAACCTACCGGCGCATCCCCAACTCGCTTCCGCCAACGCTCCCATTGACTCCGTAAGTGTGACGTCATGGGTCCAAACAAACCGTTGCTAGGGTCGTTGTTATGGACGAATACATGTGGCTCGGTTTCGCTACGAAAACCCGACCATTCAATAATCAGGAGTAGGATTTAAACTTCTAAAAATCTCAGATATAGAAAGCTTGAATGTCGTATATGTTTCGACAGAAGTGTGCCGGTAATCGCTCGTTTCTGAAATATTTACGACTGCAACTTCCGGTCCTCAAGATGCCTGCAGCAGACGACGAATGCAAGAAGTATGCCGTCTGCCGCACGCCGGCCGGCCAAGTGGGGCCGTCGTTTGCATCGTGTGAATAAAGACGATATTCTGACATCGCATTTGTTTGAAATATAATGAGTTTCAGACACTCTTAAGATTTCATAGTGGGGTGCGATGCAAAATATAGTTTATCGAAAGTCCGGGCGTCGATCGAGATGATAGTCTGCTAAAAGATCGCATTGCACCCGCGAGAAAAGCACTTCAGGCGAGCGGTTGAGATCCCAAATTTTGTTTGCGGACTCGCGCTATGCGAGGGTGCTTCGTATACCTGGCTGTAACCATCGCGTGGAGAGAGATTCTTGCAGTTTCTTCAGATTTCCGCAAGACCCCAAAGCGCGAAAGAACTGGATAAAAAACATAAGGTGAGTCTATTACAGACTGTACTCGCATCGCGGGTTCGATGAAGATCTTCACCAAAAAAGCACATCCACGGAATTCGATGTATACCAAGGGGGAAAAAAAAGCAAAATACTGCGAAATCGCGATAGACATGCAATTCTTTAATAACCTGACAACCACAATAATAAAATAATAATAACAAATGACTTACCTCGACGGCGTACGATTTGTTTCTCGTGGTGCCTGCACTACGCCAGTAATGCACTTCAGGTCGTCGTCGTAACTGATCTGCGTGACGTGGTTTGATTTTACTGCATTTTCACCCCTCGTAACTAAGCTGGGTTGTTCACAAAAAGAAAAAAAACGCACATTGCGGAGGCCTCTACGGCCACGGCAATCCACTTGTTTTTGTCGCTTGTTTACCGGCGTATTTCAATGAAGACGCCCGCTGCAACAGAGGCTAGCAAATCTATCGTGTCGTCTGCTACCAAAGCAAAGCGGAGTGTAGGACTTCAGAAAAGGCTTTCATCGTTGCAATATGACACTGAGACGACAAGAACATCTTCATAATTAGATATCAAAAAGTTAGGTTGCTTACAAAAAATTATTTACTTACTTGTAAGCAAAAATCTAGCCTCATGTGGAGTCTCCATGCTTTAGTCCATAGCAACGTCCCTAGCAACGGTTTGTTTGGACCCAAACGCCATGTTGTGACGTCATCACTTACGGGGTCAATTCTCCTACTGCCGGAGAGAACTTCCGGTTCCTGTCCCAGCGTACGTCACGACCGTCAAAATTACGCCGCAACTTGTTTTGCGGTCAGTTGGAGAGAAAGAAAAAGTCGATATTTCATTCTTTTTTTTGTGTAGAAGTTAATGAACCAAAACGAAAACGGATGCCTGTTCGGCATTCAGTGAACGTTGAAGGTTTAATATAAAGGTTATCTGGCAAAAGGAAAAAGGTCATTTCATGGTCCCTTTCATTTTAGGTAGTGTATGGGAGTACCCTAGTTATAGCATATGTTTTTGCGGGTTTTCAATATGCATTTCTAAAACATGCATGAGAATGATTGAGGTTCTTTTTTCTCTTTCTCTTTTAGTCAGCGCTCTATCCTATCTCCCTCGTCTACCCTTCCTTCTCGTGTTTGCGCTGTTAATTCTGGTTTATGCTGCCGTGGCAGCTGAAGTCAACCACCCTGCTCCAGTACCGGTGAAGAACAACCTTTTATTTGGCGACGAGGATAGGATAAACAAGCGATGGCGTCGATGCCGAGTATGTTTGTAACGTTCGGGACAACGTAGAAGCGTTGTCGGTTGGAAGGAGCCTTGCGCTCCTTCTAACCGACAGCAGCAACAAAGCAGCCTGCTACGGCGATCTTCTGGGCCCGTTTTCTCGAAGCGCTAACCGCCATTAGAGTTAGCCGGAGTACCTAGGAAAGGGATTTTGAAATCACGTGACTGGCTCGGTAGGGATGCGAGGAAACATGGCGGTGCCCTGGTGAGTGAGCGCCGCTCGCTCTGGAGCTAATATGTCGTTGTAGCTGCAATATCGGGCGCGCTAGTCAGCAACGAATGGTGCAGAAGGCTTTCGCTTTGCCTTACTTAACTTAAATCGCAAAGCATGAGCAATGACCTTGCCGGATTTTTTCGATAATCTTTCGATTCTGGCCATTCCTAAGCCTAAAAGAACGCGATAATTGTCGGCATGGCAACGTCTTTGAAAAGGGGATTGCCTTGATTGCCTTGACTCAATCGGCCGGGTATTGGTAGCACACAAAAGCAGACAGCGTCCCGATAGACCCGTTGCTCTCGGGCAGGGGAGCGAGCGCGTCCGCAAGACGCGACCATGTTATGCTGGCAGCACTATCCAGGCGGCGCTGTAATGTTCGATTTTGCACGTGCACACGTTCGAATGCAAGCATCTGTCAGCATCTGTAGACGCGCGATAACAAAACGTCTAAAAAATAAAAAATAAAATAAAAAAAGAATTATGCAGCTCGCGGACTCAGCGTCCCATTCAGCTCTATTATTTTATTGCGTTCTTTCATAGCTTCCGTGAGCCCGTATGTTTCACTTTACGTGATAGCGAAGCTGAAGCTACTTGCAAAAACATGTTCCCCTGAATGATGCTCGCACTGCACGAGCGCGCGTGCTTGGAAGGGACACTGCAAGCTCGGAGCTCGCTCTTGTAGCCTCTGCTACGCTGGCAGTTGGAATGGAACGGAGTATAAAAACTGTAGTGGGGAAGCGTGATGACGCACGTTCGAAACGCGAGCCAAATATTCTATTTTGCTCGCCCGGAGCGCTGCGCAAAACTTGAGAGCTACGGGCCTATAGACCTTTTTCTAAATTATCCAAGCATCGAGGAGAACGCTTGAATTCTATGGTCCGCACGCGCTGGGCTTCCTCTTATAAAAGATTCCAAGTAAATAATCATAATAAGGTTTTGACGAACGCGCGTGCAATGCAAAATTTCTTTTAGATTTTTTGCTTTAGAAGAATTACTACTGAAAACGCCAGCACGTGCAACGCGTGTAACTACACTTGTAGCCTGCACCTTGGTGCTTGGGAAATTGAGAAAAAGGTCTATTGTCCCAATAGACCTTTTTCTAAATTTCCCAAGCACCAAGGTGCAGCCTACGCTGTCTGCTTTTGTGTGCTATCAATATCTGGCCGATTGAGTCAAGGCAATCTACTTTCCAAAGACATTGCCATGCCGACAATTATCGCGTTCATTTAGGCTTGGGAATGGCCAGAATCGAAAGCCTGTCTAAAAAATGCGGCGCGGTCATTGCTCATGGTTTGCGATTTAAGTGAGGTAAGCCAAAGCGAAAGCCTCCTGCACCAATCGTTGCTGAGTAACGCGCTCGATATTGCAACGACAACGATATATTAGTTTTGAAGCAAGCGGCGCTCACTCACCGAGGCACCGCCATGTTTCCCCGCATCCCTACCGAGCCAGTCACGTGATTTAAAAATCCCTCTCCTAGGTACTGCGGCTAACTTTAGCCGCGGTTCGCGCTTCAAACAAGCGGGCCCTGCTGCGAAAAATCGAACAAACTTGCGGACGTACCTTGGAGCTGGTAAGCAGAACTGAAGTTTCTCTTGTACGATACGTCGGAAGATACTTCTGACATTATCGAAACTTCTGACCCTGTGTCAACCAAGAATGATAGGGGCGTTCCTCTGATTTGAACTGGAAGGCAGACACCGCTCTTCGGTTTATCGTGCACGTGAAGAATACTAAGAACATCCTCGTCAGAGCCATTCAAGAACGCAATTTCTCTGACAGTACCCCTTTGCTAATGTGACTGGCGGTACCCTTGCAGACAGCACGAAAATGTCACTTTCCCGCATCCAGCACACTTTTTCCCTCTTGCTCTGCATGTAGCGGAATTAGCAAGATGTCCCGATGACCCGCAGGGGTAACATTTCTTCGAAGTGGAGGATGAAGGTTCTCCCTGTGTACTCTAAAGTCGCTCGGCGTTAGGAGACTTAACGTCCACCTTATGCACCGATGAAGACGATACAAGCTCTTTGGAGAATCCGGATGGCTTCCTCGACCAATCGGCCGATGGACAACGCCCGGTTCAGGGTTAGATTACGTCCTTCCAGTAGTAGAAGCTCTCGTAACTGCTGACTCGTAGTTTTCGCCACCAGCTGATCTCGGATGAACCCGTCCGCCATGAGTCCAAACTTGCAGTCCGCCGACAGGTCTCGCCGCTCGGCAACGAATACTTCGACAGATTCCCCCGATAGCTGCGCTCGCTGCCTGAAGCGGTGTCGTGCAACGACCAGGTTCGAAGTTGCCGCGAAGTAGGTCTCCAGGGCCGCCAAAGCGACATCGTACTCGTCCGGCGCAGTCGGTGTCTTCGTGCAGGCAGTTGTTTCCTTCAGTGGTAACGGAGGATGCGTCTCGGGAAGTGTGTAGAAGACTCTCTGTCCTTCTACACCGAGGCCATGTAGAAGTAAGGCCTTCCGCCAAGCAGGTTCATGGGCGCCGCCCCCCGAAGCGAGCAGGTAATTTCGGAACACCCGCCGCCACTGTTTCCACGGGATAGCACGTCTCCCGGGAGCGGGAAGAAATGGAGGCGGTACCGCTAGGCTCATGCTTGTCGGTACATCACTCGTTTGCACGTTTACTCGCATACAGCTTCACCAAGGTCTTCAAAAAGGAAGAAGACAAATTTGTGGCAGATGCTCTGTTGCGTATTCCTCTTGATGCGCCCGGGTAGACCCAGGAAGACGAGGTTGTCTGTGCCATTTCTTCGTGTCTATCGCAGCAAGAGTTAGTCGAAGAGAGTTGGCAGGACAACCGTCTGCAACAAGTGATTGCTTTGACAACCGGCACCTGGCCACCAAGAATGGAGTTGCATCCTGACCTGGCACGCTTTCACCAAGTAAAAGAAGAACTCTCCATGTGTGGAGACCTGATGTTTCGGGGGGATCGGGTTGTTGTTCCTACCGCTCTTACTGCGAAGATTGTGGAACTAGCGCACGAAGCTCACCCTGGAATAACAAGAACAAAGCAGCGGGCTTGTGACACGTATTGGTGGCATGGAATGGACAGACACATAAAACTGCAGTTAGGTCCTGCGGTGTTTGTCAAGCAGTTGACAAGTCTTCAAAACCCGTGGTACCTCATCTACATCCAGTTGCATTTCCGTCTGCTCCCTGGGAAAAAGTGGGAGTAGACATTATTGGGTCAATTTCCAATGCTCCAAACGACTGCCGGTACGCTGTAACACTAATAGTTTATTTCAGCAAGTGGCCCGAAGTGTGTCTGACGGCACAAGTGACGTCAAGAGCGATCATCTCGTTTTTACGGGCAGTGTTTAGCCGGGAAGGCTACCCTACTGAGCTTGTGAGTGACCATGGCCCTCAGTTCGTTTCTGGCTGAGTTTGAAGCATTTATGACAAAACGGGGAGTGCGACACACTTTCTCTTTGGTGTACCATCCCCAAAATAATGGAGAGATCAAACGTTTAAACCCTGTGTTCAAGGACTTCGTGCAAATCAGTGTCCAGGAGCAGCGTCCCCTAAAGGAAGCGGTGGTGGAGTACCTAGGAGTCTACCGTTGCACTCCTCACGCAGCCACAGGCGAGAAGCCAGCGTTCCTTTTGCATGGACGCCATCGAAGGACGAGGCTGGACATCGTGGGGGCCCGTCCAAGGATTCCTTTGATCAAGCAACAAATAGTCTGGGGGAACTGCGACAACGAGTGACTCATTACCAGCAGAAGTTCAAGAAGGATACGGATGCTCGCCGGGGAGCCAGAGTCAGCGTGCTAAAACCGGGTGATAAAGTACGGGTCAAGTTACCAGGACACATTACAAAAGGTAGCCTGAGCTATTCTGCGCCCCTCAAGGTGGTGAAATACCTGGGGAAGAATGCCTACCGTCTAGAAGACGCGAAAGCGTGGAACAGGAAGCGGCTCGTCGTCATACCACCAAGCGCGAAGCCACCTCCTCAAGCTGACCTGGGCCACATCCCATGGTTCTCATCACCATCAGCGACCCCATCATCAACCGCATCTCCGGCTTCTATCGTCGCGAAACCACAATCACCTCCCGCGACATTGTTGGAGACCGCGTTGCCAGTATCTATATCGACCTCGCCGGCAGCGGGATGTCCCCTCATCAGTACGCCCTGTTCAGTGGCCATGGAACCAAGACGGTCTGCCAGACAAACCTCCAGACCACAAAGATTACGGGATTTTGTTTTATATTCGTGTTCTTGTTTCTAATGTTGTACATAGCATTTCCTTTTTATTCTTGAAGAGGGGAACCGTTGTGGCGGCTCTACTGTCACATTTGTAGCCTGAAGAAGACGATGGAACAAAGGTTGTTCTTCACCGGTACTGGAGCAGGGCGGTCGACTTCAGCTGCCATGGCAGCATACAACAAATTTCACATAACATTTGTGAAACGCCGAACTCGTACTTGGCCTTGTTGATGATGAGCTCGTATTCCGCCATGCGCTAGAAAAGGATCTCCAGGTGTTTGAGGTGTTGCTCGGCGCTAGCGCTGGACACCAGGATGTCATCGACATAGTCAAAACAAGAACGTCAGGCCACGAGTGAGGCTGTCGCGAAACCGTTGAAATGTTTGCGCCGCGTTACGAAGGCCGAAGGGACATCCTCACATTCTCGAAAAGTCCAAAAGGTATTATGATGGCTGTTTTCGGTATGTCACCTGGTTCCACGGGGATCTGATGGTACGCTTTTACCAGATAAATTTTTGAAAATATGGTTGTTCACTCTAGGGACGCCGAGAAATTTGTGATGTTTGATAGGGGATAGCGGTCTGGAACAGTTGAGTTATTCAGAGCGCGGTAGTCTCCGCACGGCCGCCAGTCGCCAGGGGATTTCTTTTGCACCATGTGGAGGGGTGATGCCCATTGACTGGACGATGGTCTCGATGATGCCGAGTTCAAGCATATGCTCGAAATCGGCTTTCGCTATCTTAAACCGTTTCTCCAGGAGGCGTCGTGGACGAGCATCAGTGGGAGGCCCGGATGTCACGATGTGATGTGTCACGTCGTGCTCTACTGGTTGCAGAAAATTGGCAGGACATGTGAGCGAAGGGAAACGTTGGAGTAGATCTTGAAACATTGCAGTGGTTGGAATGCAACGTTGCGGGAGCGGCGAGATGGATGCTATGCCTTGTACAACTAGGTGGGTTGTGGTGTCTACAAGGCGTGGCCGTTGCATGTCCTTTAGTAGGCTATAGTTTTCGAGAAAATCTGTTCCAAGGATCAGGCGCGTCACGTCGCCAAACAGGAAAATTCATCTCAGTGGTCTTGTCAACCCGATGATCATGATGAGAGCACATCCACCGTGGGTCACTATGGGGGATTTGTTTGTGGCCTGCAAGGTGACGTTAACGCGTTGTGGCATGCTTGACATGAACGTCACGGGTAGGACGCTTATTGCGGCGCCGGCTGTCGATTAAGAAAGCGAAGACCAGTATTCATGTCTAATATAAAGAAGATACGGCTAGTTTCTGTGAACCGGCACCACTCGCCGCCTCTAGTGGTGCCGGTTTAGCCCTCGAAAGTTGCGAATATTCTATCTCATGAGTTGTTGCAGCAAAGGCAAAGGCATAGGAGGGAGCACATGGATTTCCAATTTGCTTTCCTTTCACAAGTGCTCGTGAAAAGAAAGCAAATCTGAAAGCCTCTCGCTCGCGCCTGTGCTTTTGCCTCTGCTGCACACAATTCATGCGGTGGAGTAGAGCCACTAAAAATGCTACGCTTCAGAGTAACGACACTTACCCATCTTGGGCTTAAAAGCATTGTTGCCAGTTATCTGCCTAACCTAAAAACATGTGCCAGGATAATGCGATTTGGAAGTATCTTCAAGCAAAAAGAATCATACTTGCATTTTCTAGGCGAGGCTGCTTTGTCAGTTTCGTGCATAGAGCGCGTTTTACTACAAATGTAAAAGCAAACAAAATAACGCCACCAAAGACGTACCGCTTTCAGAAACAAGCCTACAATGCTCAGAAAAAGCTAATAAATACATTGAAAAGCACCGTTATTTTTTGCAATTGGTGGAAGCACCGGATCCCAGGATTTCAAAGTCCGTGGTTCTCCCACTTCAGTTGACATGCCACCCTCTGCTTTTGCTTGAAGATGTTGATGGTAGCATAATAGTGGCGATTGAAGGCTATGCTTTAATGACTAAGATTATCCTACTAAAATACATAGAAATGCATTATTAAAAATATATATGGTACTTCGTCAATTTTCAGCGATGCCAAACTACCGTAATTCCACGTCCAAATCAGTAACGCACCCTGCACAACCAAAACCTTACGCTAGCGATGAGGATGGCTGTGAATCGGTGAGTCTTATGACCTTGCACGAAATGCCACAGTCATGTCAACACCAGCCTCCACGGTTCTTGCACACCACAATACTGCGGCTACAATTTACAACGACGACAGTGACCAAGGCCGATCAACTTGTCCTCCAGACTAAGGAATTGAGCGGCTATGACACAACCAATACGAACACCAACAAACGTATGAAGTGAGTGAGCTTGAACTGATACACTTGTAAATCATTCAACGCAATGATAAATCGACAAATTGTTTTCTTATGAGCGGTTGTGGTTTTGTTTACGTATATTCCATGTCCTAATTAGCGCCACTCTGTGACTTTTTCTTCGATAGTCCATCCTGAGACGTCCTTGCGATGTCTGTAGGTTGTCGGCTTCTGGACGTGGGACGTTCGCACATCTTTGGGATGTCCCCGGGAAGTTAGTTGTTGTTTGGGACATTGCGAGACAATTTACTTTGACGTGGTGTCTAAACGATAGTGGTGTTTCATATGGCACATCGCATCGATCCAATGACCATGAGCGTTTTAAAGATTGTTGGGCCCAGTGCGCCGGTGTGTGTGCGATGCAACGAGGCAGAGAGGCTTAGAGCGATGAACTACCGAACTAGCGCTTTTGCACATTATATTAAAAATAATACGTAATATTGAAGATCAACGTTTTACAATTGGTTTGTTTATCGATTTTAGAAGAGCCTTTGATTCCATCGAACATGACATGCTCCTTTCAAAGCTCCAAAGCTCGGAACATATGGCATACGCGGGACTGCGCATAAGGTTACTTCAAGTTACCTTACAGCTCGCACACAGTATACGGTTTATAATAACATAAAATCGTCTCTAGAGCTTATAAAATATGGCGTACTACAAGGCTCGATACTGGGACCTTTACTGTTTTTCGTCTTTATAAATGACATACAAAATATATATATAATTTACCGAAGTTTTATTACTGTATGCCGATGATACAAATGCATTTTGTTTCTGGGGCCAAACTTAGCAATCTAGAGACCACAATAAACAAATATTTAATTGAACGTTCATCTTAGCTGGTGACAAACGGTTCATGTCTAAATACAGAAAAGACGAAATATATAATTTTTTCGTCAGTAAGTCGCGCCCACAATACCCATCTTGAACTGCAGTTCGAAAAAGCTCTGATTGAGCGTGTCGATAATAATAAGTTTATTGAAGGGTGGTTAAACGAACGCCTCAATTCGACAAACCATGTAAATAAAATACTAAACTAAGTCTAAAAATCAATGGGCCTAATTTCATCTGCGATAAGCATCTTTTACCGGAATGCCTGAAGCACCAAATATATTATGCGCTGTTATATACCAAGGTTTCCTACTGCTTTCTTGTCTGGGGTCAGACAACAGACAAATATCACACTTCTATATTTACTACAAAAACAGGTGTTCATCTAATGCACAATTTCGGCTTATGATGCATATACCGTTCCGCTTTTTGAGAAGTATAACATTTTGAACTTTGAACAACTCTACATTTATAAACTTGCACTATACATATTCGATGACCATAGACTTCAACTTCCTAGCTATCCATCTGCATGCACCAGGCCAGAGCACCATTGCAGGACTCGATATGGCAAGTATATATTCCCCAAGATTAGGAGAACACGGTTAGATAAACATCTCATTTCAAATTTCGAACTTACTTAATACACACAGGTATCTTGATACATTTATTACGTCAAATATATCACTAAACACATGCAAAAGTATAGTGAAAGAAACTCTGTTGCCCACAAATGTTACAAACTGATCTCAAAAGTCTGGTTTTATCTTCTTAGCTATCTCTTTTTCTGTACGCTTCCTTGTTTTATAGTATCAACAATGTGTCTATATAAGTGTCAATGA
>JAZHYW010011518.1:0-11399 GCA_037355805.1 Ixodes ricinus | reverse complement strand
ATTTTAACAGCCACAAACTCGAACATCACCATACATTTTTGTTGGGTGCCAAGCCACGTCGGTATAGCCGGAAATGAGGAGGCCGATAAAGCCGCTAGGACATGTCAAGACATAGACACAGAAGTTACCTGCATTCCATACCTGGATTACAGGTCATTATTGAAAAGGTTGATTCACAAGAAATGGCAGTAGGAATGGGATACTGAAGTCCATTATAAACTCCATTGCGTAAAACCTGTTCTTTCTGGATGGGCCAGCTGCCAACATAAAGAGCGTTTTTATGAAGTTGTTCTTTGTCGCCTGAGAATTGGTCACACTCACCACACACATGGCTTCCTTCTGCGAGCAGAGGATGCTCCATTGTGTGAAGAATGCGATGAAACACTCTCTGTCTTGCACATTCTCATTCAATGTCCGAAATATCATGAGCAGCGTCGCAGCAAGTTCTCACGGTTTTTAGGGAACGGATCCCTTTCCACCCTGCCCTTTTGCTGGGAGAGGAGCCTCTTGTTCCTCATACCCAAGTTTTAACTTCCTAAACAGCATTGGCCTATTACAGCACATTTAAGTTAGTTGAATTTTGTTTTATTGTCTGCATTTCATGAAATGTTTGAAACTCTCATATCATGCTTCACCTTTAACTAAATAGCACCGCAGTTTTTGCTGCAACCACTGTTTTGGTGCACTATGGCCTTAGCAGCTGCTGCGCCATTAAAACCCAAAATCAATCAATCAATCAACGATGTTCCTGCACATTAGCTTCCATCGAGCTCTCACCAGCGCCTTGGCGTGTTTTCGTAGCTTTGCCGACACTCTGCTAAATTGGGTCTTGTCCTCCGGGCTCTTTGTTCGTCGGTACTTTTGTTGAGCCCTTGCTCGCGCCGCCTGCAGCTTCAGGAAGGTGAGGTCAGGATTAGGCAGCCATTCAGCGATACACGTCGTGTGTGTTGCCTCCTGCAGAGCCTGCACGATGGCTGTCGCAATGTGCACGGCTTGTGTCCAACGCTGCACGGAAAACGTCCCAGTTATGTGCATGACCGCACTACCTTCCTGACCATCTGGCACCCCTTGACGGTGATGTGGATAGGGAAATGGTCGCTCCCTCTGGTGTCCGGGGCAGCTGCCCATGCCAGCTCGAGCGTTGGTGTATGCGCCGTGACGTCGATGGCGCTATAGGCTCCTTGCACTGACGTCATATCGCATACTTTTCCCCACCATCTAAAAGGAGGAGAGGGAAGCTGCTTTTGAGAGAATTTTGAGTGACAGGTTAATCTTCTATAATCTTCTGGGGGGAGAATAGCGACGCCTGGGCAAATCCGGCAGGCACAAAGGAGGGTCCTGATAAGAGGAAAGCTCCTTCTTTTCCTCTTCTCTGGAGGGCATCAGAAATGACGTAATGTGCAAGAAGCCAATACGTACTGGAAGGCCTGTAAAAGGTGGGCCCTCCGTCGTTTGCCACGACCAAGTCAAGCTCCTCCAGCATTTTCGTGACGGCGTCCCCCCATTTGTTTGTTTTCCAACTGCCCCATGCTTCACTGTGCGCATTGAGGTCGCCACACAGAAGCAGGTCCCCGTCGATCTTCTTGCACCATGTCAAAAGGTCATCTGTCGGCCACTCTGTGCCATCCGGCCGCACGTACCCCACGAGCACATGGAAAGTCCGTTTGCCGATGCTGACTCTTGCGGCCACAAACTCCGCCGACAGGGTACACAACTGACTGGTGTCCACTTGAAAGTAAGGCACTCCTTGTCGTATAAAAAGTGCCGCACTTCCATAGGGTGTCCGCTTCCTCGGAAGGCCGGCTTCTACGAGTGCCAGCACTGGGCTTGGGTAGCGTTGCAGATGCAGGGTTAGTTCACTGTGTCTGGCCGTAAGTCCATGGCAATTCCACTGTAGCACGGTTGGTACGTCCTGTCCCCCCATCCTATGGCTGGGTTGTCGCCCTTCCTTCAAAGTTGGGGTACTTGTCGGAGTTTTCTTGCGTCTGTCGACTCACGATACCCGGCTTAGGCGTTCTGTGCGATGATTCCTTCGAGACTCTCCCCGACAGCATCTAGTATTTCCAGGGCGAATATCGCTTCCGGTGTGTGGCGCCGTGCTTGTGCCAGTTTTTGCACCGTCCTGAAGAGTCGTGAAATCATCCGTAGTAGGGCAGTGTCTGTAGCCTCTCCTGTTGATGGGGTCTTGTGGCGTACATCTCGTGCCACATGGTGTAACGAACGACCTTCGCGGCCGCACCTGGACGCGGAGCGCCACCCCTTTTCCAACATTCCCGAGAACACGACTTTCGCTGACAACCTCGAGCCACGATCATCTGCTCCGCTGCGCGCGTGAACCCCGTACCGTCGACAAAGAGAGGAAGACAAGCTGTCGGCGATACCGGCTCCAAGTAAGGTGCTGAAAAGGAAAGACGTTCTCCTCGAGGCGTCCAAGGAGGAACCGACGGCCACGGTGATCCCTGCTAAGCCGAAAGAGGGAGATAAGCCGTCAGCAATAACTGCCCGATTATTGGCGTCGAAGGTCCTTTCCGTCCCGGCTAAGGAGGGGGACGGTATCCTCCAGGCGTTCGTGCCCTCTTGGAGTCAACAAAACGATTAACCGGTGTGTGCGTTTGTGCATGCTCTCGGACGATGTAGATACTTTGTATATATGTATTAAACAGACTTGTCGCGAGAGACCCTCCCGCCTCGTGATGTCCCTATCGGGAGTCGGCCTGCGGTTCCTGACCTGGCCTGGCCCTGCCTGAGGCTGCCTGGGAAACACCTCGGTCCCAACAACTGGATGGCGGACGGTGCGATCGACAGCTACGACCATTGAGCGGCAGCGACAACGGTTCTCATGGGCCGTGAGCAGAGTCTGGTGAGTTGGCCTGTAAAATTGAGGTGTAATTTTGCAGGGGCGTACGGAACTACTGAAAAGGCATTTTTAAAGTTGTTGTTTGTCTGTAGTGCAGAGTTTTGCCACCCAGATAGGCCACAGACATGGATCTGCAGTGTTTGCTAAAGTGTCAGCTGCTCGACGACTTGTGTGAGGAGCACGGGGTAGACGCGAACACATCGATGAAAAAAACGGAGCTTGTTAAGGCTATCCAGGACGAAAATCTTGACAACGAGGAAATCGAAGAGATGTGGAGAGAAATCAAAACAAAAAAAGGAGACGAAGCAAAATTTAAGGAATTAGGACTAGAAAAAACTTTGTCTTGAGGTGGAGCTAAGGAAAACGAGCGGAGGACGGGAAACGGAGGTAGAAGGCACCCGAAGCCTCTATGACATGACGAAGCTTATTCAGGCTTTTAAGGTGGGACAAGACATGGGCCTCTACCTGGTTAACTTCGAGAGAGCTTGCGAGAGGGCTCAATGCAATCGGGTCTCTTGGGCCAGAAGGTTGGTGAGTGTTCTGCCATGCAAGGCAGCCGGGGTAATCGCGAGATTACCCCGCGGACGACTCAGACGACTACGAGCGCGTGAAGAGCTGCCGGCTACAGTTAGTTGGAGTCGCGAATAGAGGAGGTCGGGGTGATTATACCCAGCAGCGCCAAAAGTGCATCGTCATGGCGCTCGTCGTTTTTATGCGTCTGCTATCACAAACTAAATCGCACGCAGTGAATGCGCTGCGATGCAGACAATTATCCGAGTCCCTTCGGGCATAAACTCTGAGCGTGTATTAGAACGAAGAGCAGCGTCAACGTTCGGAGAGGACTCGGATCCAATCACACGCTCCGTGACCAAGAAATGGCGACCACCAATGTTGCCTTGATGGAGGTTTTGCAATAAAAAAGAAAAAGGTCTGTTGGATCAGATAAGATTGTGAGTTTAATTAATGATTGCATTTTTTTTTCGTGTTTTCTGTCATGTTTTAGAGGCGGGAGGCTGCTAGAATCTAGGCGCCACATACATCGTGAGTGCCGCCTGCTGAGAGAAAAAGAGCCATCGGATCGAACAACCAACATCGGATGACACGGGCAGCGAATTTCACAAGATCTGAGAGAAGCGTAGACGGCCCAACTGTTTTCCACCGTCATTACGGCAAGCAATGCCGGGCGAAAAAATAAATGTGCGCATCAAAAACTTCAGTGGCTCCCTATCGCCTAATTGGCGCCATTGAGGACGTGCTTTGATCCATCCACGGAATTACGTTCCCTCCAAGGAGGGGGACCACGTTCCCGACCGAATTCTTCGGAGGGAGCGTCCTCATCCAAGGAGCGGCACGATTCTTGTGCCCTCCTCCAGCACCCAAGGGGCAGGAGCAGGTGGGCTTGGGCGACTGCCTGCCCAGTACCTCTGCTCCTCCAGCTGGTGGAGGTCGGGGCCGGGGTTTTCCACCTCGTGCCCAGAGCCTCCCTAAACCGGCCAGAACGGCCTCTGCCCAGGAGGCAGAACCAATGGAGGAGGGTGCCGAACCATCCACTCCTGCGTCTGACCCAGACGACATGGAGTGGCAGGTCCCCAAAGGCAAGCACAAGGGTAAAAAGCCAATTGTGCCTCCAAAGTGACAATTGTACTCTACAAGGCTAGCATCCTCTCTAAACAGAAACATCACCCTGCATCCTTGGTCACTACACTAACCTCACGACACCAAGATATCTTACTCATTCCCATTGCTCCACCTACTCCTAGGGACCAGCCGAAACAGAGGAGTAATGGCGACTCCCTCGCCAGTGGCCTCGGCCCGAAGTCTCGACGCCCTTGGAGGACGGAGGGGGCAGCTCCATATAGACCAACCAGAGGACTACTGGCGACTCCCTCGCCTGGGGCTTTATTTTTAATTGTTTTTCCCCAAAGGTTCGGTCGGAGCTGCCTTCTTGCAGATTCATTGAATCATCATCTGTGTCGATTTTCACATTTTACTAAATTTACTTCCTGTGACTGGCCTAGTTTTGCTCCAGCTACAATTACACAAAGGTTGTGACTTTCTGGTGAAAAGCTAACTGCGTAACGTTAATCATGTCTGTCTTTTTACAATGGAACTGTCGTGGACTTTTTTCCAATTATGACGACATCACCTTTTTATTAAATGAACACCGCCCTGCTGCCTTTTGTTTGCAGGAGACGCACCTCAAAGAAAGTCATTCAAATGTGCTTAGACACTTCAAAGTGTTCAGAAAAGATAGGTTAAACGCGTCTGTGGCTTCCGGTGGTGTTGCAGTGGTTGTCCAACGCATGGTCCCGTCCACTGAAGTGGCTTTGCAAACCTCTCTCGAGGCCGTGGCTGTCCGTATGCTGTTGGACCGCGTGATTACCGTCTGCTCAGTGTACATCTCCCCGGGATATCAGCTGCAGTACGAGGAGCTAGATGATCTAATTAGCCAGCTACCGGTGCCTTACATTATTTTAGGTGATTTCAATGCACACAATCCTTTGTGGGGAAGCTGTAGAAGAGATTCTCGAGGAGCACTCCTTGAACGGTTTCTTTTTTCGACAGGATTGTGTCTGCTCAACACAAAAGAAGCCACTTATTTTAGTTCAGCAACTTGTAGTTTTACTTCCATTGATCTTTCGTTTTGTCATCCTTCATTGTACCCCCTGCTTTTATGGAAGGTCATCCCAAATCCATATGGAAGTGACCACTTTCCACTCATTTTAGAGTTCAACCATCCTCCTGCTGGTCTTTTAACACGTACCCCTCGTTGGAAGCTTGAAAAGGCTAACTGGTCAATCTTTACAGAAGCCTCACTTATAGCATGCTCATCCCTTGATGATCTTTCCATCGACGATGTCACCGAGCACATTACTCAGCACATCTTGCAGGCCGCTATGCTTGCCATTCCCATGACATCCTCACATCTTCCAAAAAGGCCAAAGCCGTGGTGGAACGAAGACTGCCGCCAGGCAAAGAAAGAACAGAATCGTGCATGGGGTATTTTCAGGCGTTATCCCACGGCAAATAACCTGATCGGTTTTAAGCAAAAAAGAGCGCAAGCAAGGTATATCCGACGGCGAGCCAAGCGGCAAAGCTTTAGGGGATATGCTTCTTCAATTAATAGCAGTGCATCCTCGAAGGAAGTTTGGGACCGTGTGCATAAAATTGAAGGCTCCTACCGGGCATTTTCTGTCCCACTCTTGAATCAAAACGGAGTATGCCCTGCCACCCTAGAAGAACAGGCGAATGTCCTTGGGGAGCATTTTGAATTCGTTTCAAGTTCTCAACATTATACTCGGTCATTTCAGAGACACAAGCTACAGGCAGAGAAAAAGGCAGTTCCTTTGTCAGGTGGCTTGCAGGAGCCTTATAATTCATTATTTACACTTTGTGAACTACAGCTGGTACTTCATTCGTCCAAACAGACTGCACCTGGGCCAGACGGCATTCATTACAAAATGCTTCAGCACCTCCATCCATCAACTCTTGAGCTTGTTTTATATTTGTTCAACCGCATTTGGCTTGAAGGTTGCTTCCCCTCATCTTGGAAGGTGGCTATCATAATTCCCCTGCTGAAGCCAGGAAAAGATCCTACCTGTACGTCTAGCTTTAGGCCGATAGCCCTCACAAGTTGTTTTTCAAAGACACTAGAAAGGATGATAAATAAAAGGCTTATATTTTATTTAGAAAGAAACAAGCTACTTGACCGTTACCAGTGTGGTTTTCGTTCAGCTCGATCGACAGTTGACCATCTGGTCCGCTTTGAGACTGCTGTGCGAGAGGCCTTTGTAAATAGACAGCATTGCTTCTCTGTCTTTTTTGACTTGGAAAAGGCATTTGATACGACTTGGCGCTACGGCATATTGCAGGATTTGTTCAACATTGGTCTTCGGGGCAGAATGCTAGGTGCCATCCATAGTTACCTCCGGGATCGCACCTTTCGTGTGAAGCTTGGGGCAACTCTTTCTAAAGAATTCTCGCAAGAAAATGGAGTCCCACAGGGCGGTGTGCTTAGCGTCACACTTTTTATCGTAAAAATGAATTCAATTGCTCGTAGTATACCCCCATTTGTTCAGTACTCGCTCTATGTTGATGATGTACAAATTTCAGTCTCATCTTGTAATCCGTCCATCTGTGAACGCCGACTTCAACTTGCGATCAACAATTTGGTCAAATGGGCGGATGTAAATGGTTTTAGGTTCTCTCCTGAGAAAACGGTTTGTGTGTGCTTCTCTCGTCGCCGCGGAATTTTACTTGAGCCTTCCTTAAATATGTATGAAGTCCCTATTGCAGTAAAGAATGAACACAAGTTTTTAGGTCTTATATTTGACTCTAAAATGACTTTCATTCCACATGTGAAGAGCCTCAAAATGAAATGTGTGAAATCACTTAATATACTAAAGGTCTTGTCGCACGTGTCCTGGGGGCTGATCGGTGCTGTTTATTGCGCATCTACCGCTCAGTTGTACGGTCCCGACTTGATTATGGCTGTATTGTGTACGGCTCCGCGCGGGCATCGGTTCTCAAGATGCTAGACCCCATTCATCATCAGGGGCTCCGACTTTCCACTGGTGCTTTTCGCACATCTCCAATACTCAGCCTATATGTAGAGGCAAATGAGCCCTCACTGGAGAAAAGGAGGTTTGAATTAGGCTTTATGTATTCTCTGCGAATTAGGTCTGTTCCTGGTCACCCAACTCTGGACTGCATAGAACAAGTACGCTTTGAGAAGACCTTCATAAATAAGCCGTCCCTTGTTCCACCTCTCGCCATGAGAATTCATTCTTCTGCTGAATCCGTAGGGCTGGATGTGCTACCCTCAGTTGTGCAACGCTTGAACTTAGTAGCTCCTTGGGACCTCATGCCCATCCACTGTGAGTTGAAACTAACAAAGTACAACAAAAAAGATACCCCTAAGGAAGTTCTGAGACAAGAATGTTTTGAACTCCAGGACCAGTACCGAAACTTCACAAGTTTTTACACTGATGGGAGCAAAACTGATTCTTTTGTGGGCTGCTCAGTGGTTGGGCCTTCTGTGAAGTGTGTTCAGAGAATTAACAATAGTGCCTGTATTCTTTCCGCAGAGCTTTATGGCTTAATCCTTGCTATAGACCACATTCTTAAAAAGAAGATCCGTAAGTCAATTGTTTACACTGACTCACTTAGTGCTTTACGAGCTCTAGAGACAACGGGGGATGTTCAAAATCCACTTGTTCTAGAAATAAGGAACCGGCTATTTTCAGCATCAAAAAGAAAGAAAGAAATAACATTATGCTGGGTGTTTTGGTGCGTCTTTTGTAGGAGACACACGAGGCTGCAGGCTTACTGAACCGCCATGTTTATTGTCTGAATGATGATGATAGCGCTCCGCAACCTAAGTCAAAACGAAACTATAACATATCGTAACATCCTCTTTTCTTTGAGGGAAAGAAGACAGTCTCAACTATGACACTACAAAGTCACTGAGGTGTCGCGGTAACAGCTTCCTCCTAACAGGTCGGGGTGTACGCTGTACCGATGGTTCTTGTGAGCTGTCCTTCTGAGCATCCGCCGTCTTTGGTGAATGATTGCTCGCTGATTCATGCAGTGTGACTGGTGCTGTCTCTGACGCTGTATCAGCAGCGTCTGTACCAGTAGTTACCTCTTGCATAGTTGTTGGGTTCTTCACTGGGCTTGCTGCCGTTTGGGCAGCTGCAGGAACTTGTCGTAGATGTACCCTGTTCCTTCTCAGTGTTTTGCCGTGGAAGTCTACGTTGTAGGATCTGGTTGTCACAGGTTCCATGACCGTACCTTTTTCCCATCGTGATCCAGGGGTGAACGGTTGAACTCTGACGGTGTCCCCCTTCTTCAGAGTTGGGAGTTTTCTCGCCGTCTTGTTGTAGTAGTCCTGCATCCGTCTTGTCTTGTTCTTCCACTCTGTTTGTCGGTTTAGAGTGCATGGCTTCAAGAGTGCATTTGTTGTCGGTAGTGTGGTTCGAGTCCTCCTGCCCATCAGTAGTTGTGCTGGGCTTGCCTTTCTGCTGTGACATGGGGTGTTGCGGTGATCCAGAAAAGACAATTGTGGATCGTGACCACTCTCCAGGGCCTTCTTGAGAAGCGACTTTGCAGTCTTGACAGCTGACTCAACCATTCCGTTGGATTGGGCGTGACCTGGACTTGAGGTGTTGTGTATGAACTGCCACTGAGTAGCAAACTCAGCAAATTCAGCACTGGCGAATTGAGGACCATTGTCGCTGATGAGCACTGCAGGTATGCCATACCTGGCAAAGTGTGCTTTGAGTTTCCTGATGACTGCTGAAGCTGTGGTTGAAGTCAGTTCATCCACCTCCCAGAAGTTGCTGAAGTAATCGACAGTCACGAGGAAGTTCCGATTCTTGTATTCCATGATGTCGGTGCCGACTCTCTCCCATGGATACGCTGGCTGTGGGTGAGGCATCAAAGGTTCCTTCGGTTGAGCGTGGCTGTGCCTCTGGCAAACCTCACAGGACAGGATGAAATCCTTGATTTCAGCGTTCATTCCGGGCCAGAAGACACACTCCCTTGCCCTTCGAAGGCAGCTCTCGATCCCCAGGTGCGATGCATGGAGAGTTTGCTTTATGTCAGCACGCATACTCAGAGGTATGACTGCTCTCTGTCCCTTGTAGACCACACCGTCCTCAACTGCAAGTTCATCACGAAAGTTGAAGTATACAGAGGTTCCTTCCGGAAGACTCGACTTCTCTCTTGGCCACCCTTTCAGGATTAATCGCGTCAGGTTTTGCAGCAGTTGGTCACTTTGGGACTGTTCCCTGATCGTCTCAAGCGTTTTAGGCTTTAAGCGTCGGCAACAGACAACATTGACTTCCTCTACAGGTGAGTCACAACCTGTGTCTTTCAAGTAGGCTCTTGACATCGTATCTGCCACAACCAGTTCTTTTCCTTGACAGTAGTTGACTGTAAAGTCATATCTCTGCACCTGCAGCAACATGCTCTGTAGCCGCTTAGGTACCTTGTCCAGGGCTTTCTTTGTGATGCTCTGCAGTGGCTTGTGGTCGGAGATCACAGTGGTATGTCTGCCAAAGGTATACTGGTGGAACTTGTTTAGAGCAAAGCAGATGGCCAACATCTCTTTCTCTATCTGGGCATACCTAGTCTCAGTTGCAGTCAGAGCTCGGCTGGCATAGCAGATTGGAGAGCCCTCTTGCAGCAGCACAGCTCCCAAGCCTTTCTCGCTTGCATCACACTGTATTGCGAGTTCCTTGTGTGGGTCATAGAACTTGAGGACCGGTGGAGAGGACAGCAGTTCTTTCACTTTGTTGAATGCTCTGTCCTGCTCATCAGTCCACGCCCACTCTGCATTCTTGGCTGTCAGTCTCCTGAGTGGCTCCATGATGTCGGACATACCTGGCACGAACCTTGCCAGATAGTTCACCATTCCACAAAACCGCAGGACTCCACTCACGTCTGAAGGTGCATCCATGTTGACAATGGCTTTTACCTTGTCACGGTCGATCTCCAATCCACGTGACGTGAGCTTGTGACCCATGAACGTAATCTCTTCAGCGTTCAGTTCAAGCTTGGACTTGTTGATGCAAATGCCTTGTTCACGACATCTCTGCATGAGACTGTGAAGGTTCTTGTCGTGGTTCTTCTGTGCAACATCTTTGCTGGGGCCCTTTCCGTACACTATGATGTCGTCCGCCACGCAGGTGACACCTTCTAGGCCGTCCAACGCAGTCTGCAGCCGCTTTTGAAAGATTTCGCTGCTAGCTGTCAATCCAAAGGGTAGACGAAGCCACTTGTGTCGTCCGAATGGCGTCTGAAAGGTCGTGAGCAGACTCGACTCCGGGTCAAGCATGCAGTGCCAGTATCCGTTGCGCAGGTCAAGCTTGGAGAATACTCTTGCTTCGGTCAGTTCTGTCAACACATCCTCCAGGATTGGCAACGGGTGTCGTTCCCTCTTGAGAGCTCGGTTGAGTGCTTGTGGATCGATGCAAATCCGCAGCTCACCGTCTTTCTTGGTGGCAACAACCATGCGACTGACCCATTGTGTAGGTTCATCAACCTTGGCTATGATTTTCTTTGCCGTTAGTTCCATGAGCAGCTTCTGTAGCTTCGGTTTGATGCTCACTGGTACTCTGCAGGCAGTCGATGTCTGAGGTTCAACCGACGGTTCGACTTTCAGATGTACTTGACCAGGAAAGCAACCTTGTTCGTCTCCAAAGACATCTGGGTACTTGCGTATCAGTAGTTCATACTGTGACATCGTCTTGTTCTGGACAGTTGAGACAAGGTCGTAGTTGATACTGATCAGTTGCATTTTTTCAGAGGTTTCTCTTCCCAGCAGTGGTGCAAAGTGCTTGTCCACAACGACAAACTCAATCGAGTACTTCTTCTGTGTCGTTGGATTTCTGAGATGGAGTCTGCACTTGCCCTTTGGAACAATGGTTGTTCCGTTGTACATCTTCAGGTGCGAGGGTGCTTCTTCAAGCTTCTCGTTTCGCACAAACTTTTCAGGAATCACATTCACAGATGCTCCACTGTCGACCTGGAATCTGAT
>JAZHYW010011517.1:0-42666 GCA_037355805.1 Ixodes ricinus | reverse complement strand
TGGGGTGGATCCTCTCCAGCCCGGACCGAAAGATGGCATTCCGAAAACTGTAAAGAAGATCCAATAGGGCGAGAAACTTGATCAGCTTTATTTATCCTCCGAAGTCTTTAACATTTTTAGCCCTTTTTGACAAATATCGGCGAGCGCTTTTCTGTCATCGTCGTTTATGTTCTACTACTTTGAACTGCCCGGAGACACGTTTTTGCTACAACTGCATACCGTTCTACACGGATTTCTCACCGATGAGGAGGTGAAACATAGTATCAAATTTTATTCACTGACCACATAGACTTCTTGTACACCGCTATCGTCATATGAAAAAGTGACACGGTGATGAATTCTTCACGCTGTAGATACTTGACTCACCAGTCCGCACTCGCAACGGGTGTTCAGCCGTGATGAGATGATCCCGCACAAATTCTTTCGCCTCCTGCGCCGACTCGACCCCCTAGCCGTAATCCTACAACCCACCTCAAAACTGCCGAGTCCGTAAGCGAGGCGTCAATTGATGAACAAAGTTAGAGGAAGCAAAATAATCTACAAGCCTTCCGCAAGGGCAGCTATGCTCACCAAAAGCGACCGCAAGGACCGCCGACATTTGCTTCGCCAGGTATGCAAAGAGAGGTGGTTGCATACCTCTTCTGGGACCAACTTCTTCCTCGTCTCAGTTTTCCCCTTCACCCGAAGCGTAGTCGTGGAGGGGTTGCGGATTGATGAGAGCAATGATCTCCTCCAACAACCTAGGGTCTCTTTGCCTAAAACGCTCGATGAAGTAAGAAGGTACAAAACCAAGGGCTCGCTGTCCCTCCTCGGCCGTCTTTTTAAACGGCGGGGTACTTGTCGCATTGCCTTTTGGGGTAGTATGATATCAAGCCAGTGTTTCTACCCCTATTTATTCAAACCTTTTCGTGTCTCACAACATGTTTTTTTTTAATTTTAATCTCTGCGCGGGTACAGTGCGCATATTATTCTCTGTTAGCCCGCAATTTAAAACGGAGTTGGGAAACGTTTGAAATAACTACCTGCAACAACAAGATGAGACGTGCCTGCCCGATCATCTTGAAATGAAGACACGATGAAAGCACAAAATAATTTTCGTTAGTCGGCAATTTTAAACAGAGTTGGAAAAATTCCCAATAACCAACCGCAAGAACAAGTGGAGACTAGGTCTGAGCGTTCGTCTTGAAATCGAGACACTTACAATCCCAAAATAACCTTCGTTCTTCCGTGGTTTTTGAACTTAGTCGAAAAATGACCCAATAAATACCCGCAAAAAAAAAGTTGCGAGAGGAATGTGGTCTATATATAAAGATCGACCCTCAAGCTGTTTGACTTGTTCTAGCGTCCTTCCAGCCACTGTATCGTTTAGCTGGTTACCGGTGAACTTTGCGAATTCACAGTTTACTGAGATTTTATGAAATATGAGTCCCTGGGGCGTACTCCAGCTTTGAGACTCTATAAAACTGCTTCGCCTTCCAAATTACCGGACTCACGCTCTCTTCTGAGATTTGCGCTACAAGGTGAACACACTAAAAACCTCGCATTTGTTTGCTTATAAGAAATTTTGTGTCAGCATTTGGTCGTCAGTAGGGAGAAAAATCACCTTCGGTGCGCGTTTTACACCCGTCTTGCACAAATACGTAAGCAGTCTAATAACCTAGAGTTATAGTCACTAATAGGATTTTTTTTCGGTATCTGAAAAGGTCGCCAATATCTAGACGACCTGAATCATCTAGCCAACTAAACACCTAATTGTCATCACGTCCCCTGCTCTTTCTGTCTTTTCATCCTCCGGTTAAACGACTCTTTCATTATTTAAAAATACCTCTATCGCAGACATTAGTGTCTAGAAAGAATTAATTTTTGATTCTCAACTTTCTAGCGTAGAAAATGCCCCGATTGATTACATTGAGTGAAGTGCATCTTGAAATGACTCGGCAAAACGAGGCTTCCCACGCGGACTCTTCCCACTGTGGCATTTGCTACGAAAGCTTTAGCAAGCAAATGAAAACTCGCGACCACGACCACATCACGGGAGAGTATAGGCGGCCGTTTCGCTCCCACTGTAACATAAACCTTTATATCGTCAAACATACCGTTCCACTAATAGCGCATAACCATTCCTACAACCCCAGCTTCTATCCAGGAAAGTTTGATTTGTTCGAGTCTCAGTATATTAGTGTACTCGCAAACTCGCGCCAGAATTTTGAATTGTTAAAGATAGACCACCTTCGTTTTTTTAACAGCCTCGCATTTCTTTATATAAGCTTGGCGACGTTCGTGCAGCATCTGCACTCTAAGGACACAAAACGTTTTTGTTGCCTTCTGCAGTCTTTCCCGATTACGTCAACCCCCTTACCCAAAAAGGAGTGTTTTGTTATAATTTCACAACAAGCTTTGAGAGTTACGAGGGGCAGAGTCATCCGCCAAGAAAGGCTTTTTCAACAAGTTGATTGGAAACGAGATGTGGAAAGAGGACTACGGGCATGCACAGGTCGTTTTTAATATCTTTGGTTTGAAGAACCTTGGAGAATACAGCTACCTTTACCTAAAGACAGAGTGCCTCCTACTGGTCGATGTTTTGAAAAACACATGAGACGGTGGACGCTGGAAAGGTATGAAATTGAGTATTTACATTTCATATCGTTACCGTCCCTAAACTTGTGTGCGCTGAAACATTCGAAAGTAAGACTGCAGCTAATTGACGATTCTGAAACATATCTCATAATAGAACAAGGTATTCCAGTTTATTGATTTTACTACCGGCTGATAAAGCAAGCAACCAACTTATTAGAGGTGACAAAATCACGTTGCTCGTGAGACGTCATTTTATAACTTTTTTCCTAAGATGTGCCTTGAAACTCCATGTGCGTTAAATTTTTCTTTAAAGTGATCCAGTGGTTTCTTTGTTGCGTAGAGCGAAGAGAAAATGAAACGCCGTACCTGTTTTTTATATGTGGATGATTTTAGAACAAACGGGAATACAAATTACACCATCTTCCCGAGGGGAACCATGGGGTGACGCGGAGCATCGCGGATAGTAATTAATTTATTTCCTTCTTGACTGATTTCTTTTGGCCGGCCGGATTTGGGCTGCGGCGGACTCGAGTGGCCGAGAAACGCTAGCAGACGACAGTCGCAGGGTTGCGGGGAAAGCCCACCCCACTGGAAAGCCCTGGCGTGGTGCTGCGACCCGCGCGCCCAAAACTATCCTCCTTTCACTCCTCCGGGGGAACGCGCGCAGCCGCGCAGCAGCAGCTACGCGCTGCTGTCATATTCACACTCTGAAGGAGAGGAGACTCAGAGCGAGGACGAGTTGCGCATGCGCGCGCGGTGTGAGGAAGAAGCGAACGCACTGCAGAGAGTGGCGCAGCGCTAGCTGTGTATGCAGAGAGAGAGCTAGAGGAGAGAGTGCATGCGCGCGGTGTGAGAGCGAACGCAGCGGTGCGCAGCTGTAGAGAGAGAGCGGAGGAGTGCGCAGCTGTTGGAGAGGAAGGAGGTTGCGCATGTGTAGTGTGAGTGCGGACTACGACGCCGCGGGACATAGACCCGAGCAAGAGATGCTCCGCATCTAAAGAAAAAACACCATATCTGTCTCGTCTTTAGCGTATGGATGCGATCACGCTCCATTCCATTTCTTTCCCTAATCTGCTATGTTCAGCAAATAGATGACGCTATATTAGCTAAAGATGACGCGTAAGCGAAAGTTGTTTCCATTTATAAAGCTAGCGCTAAATTATCTAGGAATGTCGCGTGATTAAAGATAATGCTAAAAGTTCATGCAAGCTGATGGATTCAGGTGCGTGACATCTACAAACGAAATCGGCAACTCATACGCACAAACCCCGTACTGAAATTGCGCGCTAAAATACAATTAGCACGCCTAAGATATACGAGGAATTTAACTTTTCAGCATCAGATGTCACAGCATCACATACATGGTGACAGATATAGCTCATACCCTAACAACAAAGACGCTTAGCAACAAACACCTGCGCCACCTATGAACGGAGGGGACAGCTCATGGGCTTAAATGCCCAGATTTAAATTGTGCGGTCGCGAAAGCGAGAAGAGAAAATTATATCTTCACTTAATATGCAGAACTAGCACTCTTGCCTCAGTTGGTATCGTAATCGCCTAGTAATCTCGACTTTCCAACTTTGAGTCCAGTTAGCAGAAAGATTTTTTTATAAGATATTACCACGCAGGGATTCAAATACCACGTGACAGAGGTCACATTGTCGGAACGTGTTTCCATCTCCGGAAACAATGCCTGGATCATCGCGAAGATTCGAGAAATACGACGTGCGAATAATTTCCAGTACCTTGTGCAGTGGAAAGGCTACAATTTCTCTCACATTCTGGAAAAGCAGGTAATTTTCGAAATAAAATTAAAAAAAAATGAAGTGATCACGTTCTTCACATTGGATTTAGTATTTTCATTAGACTATGCAGATTTCGTTTGAGGCATACACACGTAGCGTGTTTTATTACTCTTTATTTAAAACATCCTAGAGCCGCAAAGTTGCCTCGTGACCTAAATTGATCCCATAGGTTTTTCCTCCGACGAATCGTCTAATTTGATTCATAGTGTGTGGACACCGACGAAGATACATCAACTCACGTTTATTGCAGGTGTCTTCGCACTGTAGGTCATGTTTCCGCAAGACACGAACGTCTGCCACGTTAGGATATGGTTTAGGTTGCGAGTCTGCTTTGTTATACAAGTTTACTTCAATCTTCTCGAGACAGTACACTTTCATCCGGACACGTGTTGCCAAAGCAGTCTCAACATCCATGAGCTTTGATGGTCCTGTCAAGCTTGTCTCGAATGGAAAGTTTGAAGAAATAGTGTACATGATTCGAAGGCATTACGATTGGTCGTGTCACTTCCTTAACTAATGTGCGGAGTCTTTACGGAGAAGATATAGACGCTTTACACACGCGCCAGGTTGAGCCACCACTGCCGTCCCTCTTTCTTCTTACCGAGATGCCGAGCCACTGAAGCGGGCGTTGACGAGCCTCCACAAAGCCCTATGCTGGGGAGAAGGGCACAGTAGCACCTAAAGCGGCAATAACCTGTCCTGCTGTGGAAATGGTGAAGTGAAGCGAACGGAATAAGAGGATACAAATATTGAAGGTCGGTTATGGCGGCGCCCATGCACAGCTGCGGCAGAGCGTCTATAGGGAGAGAAATGACAGGCTGTGAGAATAATCGCGCCACTCGCGAATAATCGCGAGTGGCGCGATTATTCGCGCCACTCGCGACATTTTGTGTTTCTATCACAAACTGCATTTGACATGGCGCCATCCAACGGCGTGTCCCAACACTTTGCCGCTACTCGCAACATCTTTTGTGAATATGACCAACTGCATTGGACATGGCGCCATCCAGCGGCGTGTCCCTACATTTTCCTGACGCTCTCGACATCTTGTAGGAATATAACCAACTGCATTGGACATGGTTGAAAAGACCCCGAGACTGCGGGTAAACGACACAACACTAAAAAGTCTCTAACACAGCTGAAATTTTTATTTTCCGAAACCTGGTTATATATGTACTTCGGTACAAAGGAAAAAAAGGGGAGACGTGAGAACCTTTGTGGGGCTTTAGGTAAGGTCAGACCACCAAATGAGGCATCGGGACACACTGTCGATGTATCAAAAGAAAGTATATTAAAAGAAAACTAGCCAAACTATTTACAAATGTACAGTTGCAATAAAGAGGTTCATCTCACAATCAGTTCCGTTGATGATAGGTTTGCAGTTGACCTCAGCCTTCGGGTTCTTGGTCGATCGTCGAAGATCGTCACTGCCGGACCTGGTCCTGGTCACCGTCGAAGTCGGTCGCTTCGGGATTTGGTCCAGTTCACCGTCAAAGTCCGTCGCTTCGGGAATTGGTCCCGCTCACCGTCGAAGTTCGTCGCTTCGGGATTTTGTCCAGCTCACCGTCGAAGTTCGTCGCTTCGGGATTTGTTCAGCTCACCGTCGAAACTGTGGTTCAGCCCACCGGTGCCTACTCGGAGCATCGCCGAGTGCAGCCGGTCGCTTGTTCGGATCGCTGCCGAATAGTGCGTGCCGCGAGCTCTTCCAGCCCGAGCCTTGCCGCTCTTCTTCCCCCTTTTCTTCAACCGCTTACAGCATGACAATACCCCCTTCTTCAGAATTCAGTAGGGCTGAATTTTTCTTCGTCATGATGCTTTACCGACTACGAAGCCTCCCTGTCTTGCTGCTCACGTTCACTTAATTGTCTCTTGAAAGTCCTGAACGCCTTATATCAAGTTTACACAAAGCACATCACATTGAATCCGGTCCAATAGATAGACAGTCGATTACAATAAACCATAACTGAATCACTTGTATTCATCACTGTCTTCCCTGTTTTACAACACGGTGCAGGTACCGATTTTCATACCGCACCAGCTGCTCACTCTTTTTTTTTTTGCTGTACCTATTGCTTATACCCTACTCATGTAATCCGCTCCAATATTATCCTTGCCTTTGATGTACTTGACCCGAAAAGTAAACTCTTACAAGGCCAAACTCCATCGCATCACTCTGGCATTGTTGAGATTCGCCTTGTTTAAGTACTCTAACGGTTGGTGATCTGTCTCAACATCGAAATCTTTTCCATATAGGTATATGGCATATTTGCCTACTGCCCACACTAGCGCGAGACATTCGCGTTCTATAGCCGAGAAGTTCTTCTCGCTCGGGCTAAGCTTCCGACTACCGTAAGACACTGGGTGAAGCATGCCCTCGTGTTTTTGCAAAAGCACTTCTCCAACTGCCTCGTCTGATGCGTCTGTTCGTAAGACAAACGTCTTTGACAGATCTGGTACTAACAAAATTGGGGGTTCTGCTAGTTTGCTCTTTAGCACTTCGAAACTTCTTTCATGTTCCGCATTCCACAAGACGCTATTGCTTTGCCCCTTTTTGGTGAGGTCCGTCAGTGGTGCAGCTATCTCTGCGTATCTTGGAATGAACTCCCTATAATATCCAGTGAGGCCTAAAAAGGCTCGCACTTGTTTTTTCGTCTTCGGCACAGAAGCTTGCTGAATCTTATCCAGTATTTCCGTCTTCGGTGAAATCTGCCCCATGCCTAACTTGTGGCCCAGAAAAGTTATGGAATTGAATCCCAATTCGCATTTGTTCGGTTTCACCGTGAGCCTGCTCTCCCTTAAACGTTCAAAGATTTTCCGCAACGTCTGGCAGTGCTCGTCCCAAGATTCTGTTGCAATGAGAACAAATACCATGGAAGCCAATACTGGCAACTCCCGCGGAAAGCGGGCGAAAAGTGATTGCAGCGCCCCTGGCGAGATCGGAGTCTCCGCTAGCAGACGAATTCTCCAAAATGCATGGGTTTTGCCTATCTCCGTGCGACGTGACCAACAAAAAAAATTGCCACGGACATTCGCTGCTTTGAATGTTAAAAAATGGGTGCCAGCTCATGAGTGAAGGACATTTTCTTCCCGTGGGAAAGATGCTACAGTTTCTAAGGTGCAATTTTAGAGTTCTCCCGAAGAAAACATTCTGTCACACTTTATGTAAGCCAAGCAAAACACGAATGTATGCCTTCGCGCTGTTTCGTGAAAAAGGAAAATGTACAAACATTTCAGAACATAGCTTCGTTTCAACTTTATTGTTCTTATCAGTCAATTCGTTTTGTTGTTGCAATTCCCATTTCTCATGAATGTTTTGCTTATAACCGTTTCGTCGAATAGGCGAGCTGGCTAATCCCGTCTCCGGATGAAGAAGCAAAAGGCAATTTCAAACCACGTACGTCACGGACTTACGGCGATGTCAGAATGCTCTGTAAGAAGTCGTTGTGCATATGCAAATCTGACGCTACTATAGAATAATAAAAGCGGAGTTACGAAAAAGCAGACTTCTCGCGCTTGCAAAGTAAGAAGGGGAGAGCGCCGTAGCCCCGCACAAAAGGGTGATTTCAGTCACGTTATTTACAGTGCACAAATTCCGATTGTTAGCGCGGCGACGACTAACATCATCTGCTTCGCTGCTTCTTCACCCGTTGAACCGTCTCCACTCTTTGCATGTTTGAGTCTTCTTTCATTTATATTTTTGAAGCGACGCCACCCTGCCGCGTTCTTTCTTCCTCCTGCTTTTATGTTGCTGTGCTTTTTTTTCTGTTTTTTTTTGTTGTTGTTTACCCGACGCGTAACTTATCGCGTATCCTTGTTTGTTTGGCTTAATGTTTACTCTCTTTCCTACGCTTCGACCCCCGGTTCGTTTGTTAGTCTGCTACGCTAGGTTCGACATTTTGAGGGCCGTCTGCAACTTTGTTTTTGTTTTTGTTGTTTTTTTCCACTGTCGTCTGCGATAAACTCCTATTTTCGCCTTCGATTGAGTTTCTGATCCGAATTCGGCATACGTGCTTTTTGATATTTATTAAATATATTAAGAAGTGTAAGCTCTTTATGCATTTTTATTCGAATTTTATTTGTGTACGCCGGCCGGCACGTCTGCTACGGGTCATCGTTTCTTGATCAACCGGCCGCATTCGAGCATACACCAGCGCATACTTAGAAATGGCAGGCATGCCATGTGCTGCCTACTATTGCAACAACAAGTTTTTGCGATGTGGTGGAAAATCTTTCTACCTTCTCCCGAAGGCCGAATAAACGTAACTAAGTTATGCAGCGTGCAAATTAAACTGTTAAAAGTGTAAATAAACAAATGTACAACAAGCAGCTGAAAAAAAGGGACGCTTTCTTCTTTTTTATTAGTTTCGCCCGTTGCTTCCGCTTCATTTATTGTAAACTCAACACCGGCGTTTTTCTTTCTTTTTCTATAAGCGCCGCAACGATCGTCATGGTTGAAGTAGTTTTTTGCTGGGTATCTTTGTATCGTCTGCTAACTTGTTTTATTCGCCGTTGTTCGCTTCTTTTCGCCGTTTCTTTTTATTTTCGTCGGGAATGGCGACACCATCTTTCCTGCAAAATTCAGTAAGTGTTTGCACGGTCATTTGTATCCTTACTTTTTGTTTTGTTTTTATGCTCCAGCAGCTCGTGCGCTTGCTCTGGTAATATTAACATGTCGTTTGTGCACGTTTGAATGATTACGACTTAGTTCGAGTAGCTAAACGCCTTTTTTCCGCTTCGCAGACGCGCTTCAAACGCGTGTGATCCCCTGAGAGGTGTTTAAGACCGCTAAATAAACTGCTCTATCTTTCTTTATGCGCGCGTTGTTATTCGATTGTCGTGTCAGTTTCGATCAGTGGATTCCCCTTTGCAAGCGGACTGACCGTAATGAATTGTTTCTGCTGTTGGGGTGACGGAGCGGGGCACGCAAAGCTCGAGGACGTCGCGGAGCCTATACTTTTCCATTGCGCCGTTTGCTTCCGTAGACTCCGATTCCGGTAGAGGCGCCACTGTCACGTTCGCCGCCGCTCCCATTGGTTTTCGGAGGAGTTTCCAGTATTGGCGAAGCTATATGGTATATGATGAGAATATCGTCTATGTAGTGGTACACGTTCGGTATACCCTCCAGGACGCGTCTCATGAGTTTTGTGAACATCGCCGCTGCAGTCTTCAACCCAAGCGGCATGAACAGGAATTGGTAAAGACCGGAGGTCGTTGAAAATGCGGTCTTCTCTTTGGCTGACTTTTCCATAGGTATTTGCCAGTACCCCTTCGCGAGATCTAGTTTGGAGAAGTACTTCTTTTGGCCCACTTTGGTAAATACCATATCTGCTCTAGGTATTGGTTCCGCGTCAGCAATCAGTACATCATTTAATCTCCTAAAATCTACACAGAGCCTATTGGACCGGTCAGGTTTCTTTACCATTACAATGGGAGAGTTGTAGGCCGAAGTGGATCGTTCAATAATGCCTAACTTCAGCATTTCTCCTACTTCTTCTTCTACCTTGTCCTGGATGGAACAAGGTAAGGGATACTGTCTCACGTATACAGGTTTTTCTGTCGTCAATCTTAGTGTACACTGTAGTACCTGTGTTCGGCCCGGTAAGTCAGAAAATAGGTCTTCATATTCTCTGCTTGCGTCAGCCAGGTCTTTCGTTTGTTCCGGACTAAGTCTGGGATTGATTAGCACATCCTGAGCCCCTTGTTGTCTCTTTAGGCTAGGTGTTGTGATCTCTCCCAGGTCTTCTGGATCATCTTCGATCACCATTACTCCACAGCTCTGGTTCGGGTGCACGCGATCCACGTACTTCTGCAACATGTTCACGTGGAACATTTTTCTTTTGTCACCTACCAGCAGCTCATAGTTTACGTCACTTTTTCGTCTTGTAACTTCGTACGGTCCCTTCCACTGCATCGTTAACTTATTGTGCTCACTGGGTAGCAATATTAGTACTCGGTCCCCTGGCTCAAAACGTCTAGCCAAGCTTTTCTGATCATACGATTTTTTTTGTTTAGCTTGCGCTTCTGCCATGTTCTCATGCGCCACCTCACAGGTCTTCTTTAGCTTGTCCTTTAGTTCGATCACGTACCCATAGGAAGTTTTTAGCTGTTCATCTAAGCTTTTGTTCGACCACAACTCCTTAAGTATGGTCAATGGACCTCTCACATTGCGCCCGTACAGCATCTCGAACGGCGCAAATCCTAGACTTGCCTGGGGTACTCCCCTGTAAGCGAAAAGAAGTGCGGGGATATACCTGTCCCAGTCGGTGGGCCGTTCTTGACACGTTCTCCGCAGCATACGTTTGATTGTGCCATTGAATCTTTCAACTAGCCCATTGCACATTGGATGGTATGGAGTGGTCAGTAGCTGCTTAAACGATAACAGGCGGCTTATTTCTTTCATGAGATCTGAGGTAAAGTTCGAACCTCGATCGCTTAAACTTTCCTTGGGTATTCCATATCGAGAGAACATCTCTACAAGGGCTTCTGCTACTTGTGGTGTGTCAATAGTTCTCAACGCCACTGCATCTGGGTACCTGGTCGCCATATCGACCATAGTCAAAATATATCGATTCCCTTTACTTGACTTCGGTGTTATTGGTCCGATGATGTCAATGGCCACCCGGTGATTACATGATGCTTCAATTATGGGCATAGGTATCAGTGGTGCCTTCTTCACAGTTCCTTTTGGTATTGTGCGCTGGCACACACTGCATGATCGCACGTAGCGTTTCACATCCCCTTGCATACCTGGCCAGAAAAACTCTTCCGCTACTCGCGCGATGGTAGTTTTTACTCCTTGGTGGCCAGACATGATTCCATCATGAGCGAGCTCCATTACACTTTCTCGATACCTTGTTGGTACGATGAGCTGAAGCCTGACTTCCCCCGAGCTAAACTTACATCGGCGAAACAATATACCATCTTCCACAACGTACTGTGTCGTTACATCACATCTCCACTTCCGCACCCTTTTGTCAAGGTTCTCACGGTCCCGTCCACCAGGATCACCCCTGTGGATGTCCCTGTGAGTTCCTCATCGCGTACAAGATTCCTTCTCACTAATACGGTGTTCGTACCACTATCTCTAAGCTCTGAAATACTATTACCATGCAGTCTACCCTCCACCACTGGCATTATAACTCCCAAATGGTGTTCTGAAACACTGTCAGTAACTGGTGACATTTTAGATTCCTTATTTTCTTTCCCCTGTGCTTTGCTGGTCCTTTGTGCACTTCTTCCCTTATCGAGAAAGCATGCTACTTTATATTTCGATTTATTTCTGCACTGTTCGGCCCTATGTCCTACTTTACCACACTCCCAACACCGTACGCCTGTGTGCGTCTGTCTGTATCCACTTCTGCAGTCACTTGCCTTATGCCCGGTCTTGTGGCACAGAAAGCATATAGGAGGTGTTCTCTTGGGTCCACCCTTTTGTTCGCTGCTCCTGGCGATATCGTCGTCGTGGCTCTCTGCTGCGCCTAGCTTATCCCTTATCACGCCCAGATTGCTCTTTCCTTGCGCCTCCAGGTACTGGTCTGCTAGCTCTGCCATCTCTTGTGCTGAGGTGACCTTCCGTTCTTTAAGAAAAATGGCCAGTTTTGGATGGCAGCAGCACAAGAATTGCTCAGCAATCATCCTATCCCTCAGCGCGTCGTACGTCTTGTCCGTCTGCGCCATCTCCAGCCATCTATCGAAATAATTAGTCAGTCGTGTGCAAAACTGTAAACCTGTCTCTGCCTCCTCAGGCTTGCTCTTTCTAAACTTTTCCTTGAAGCCATCTGCTGTTAGCCTAAATCTTTGAAGAAGGGTGATCTTGACCTTCTCGTAGTCCAACGAGTCATCAGCTGTCATCCTCCCGAATGTTGTTAGGGCTTCGCCGACGAGACAAAGACTAAGTGAGGTTGCCCATTCCTCCTTCGCCCAACCCTGACCAATCGCTATTCTTTCAAATCTATGAAGATATGCATCCAAATCGTCCCATTTCTCGTCAAAGGGCGCCATTATTTTCTTGAAGCACGCGTGCCTCCTAGGCTGCTCTTCTTCCTTTTCAGCTGGTGTTGACCTATCCGTCCGTTCTGTTTCTGCTAGTCGTAACTGAAGCTCCATCATCGCTCTTTCATGTTCTGCCTTTTGTTGTTCTCTTTCGGCCTCGCGCCTCGCGTTTTCTCTCTCCCTCTCGGCTCTCTGTTCTTTCCTTTCGGCCTCGAGCTTCGCGTTTTCTCTCTCCCTCTCGGCTCTCTGTTGTTCCCTTTCGGCCTCAAGCTTTGCGTTTTCTCTCTCCTCTCGGCTCTCTGTTGTTCTCTTTCTTCCTCGAGCTTCGCGTCTTCCCTAGCAATCATTCGGCCTTCTTTTTCGCGTTTCCTTTCATCCTCTATGAGACGCAACACTTCTACTTTTGTCAACCCGAGGGAACTACTTAGTGCTAATAACTTCTCCAAATCCATTTCAATGATCTGATATCAGGCCGTCAACAGTGCATCCGTTCTTCCTCAGTCTGCGGCCTGATCCTGGCAGTCTCGCCAAATTTGTGGGGCTTTACGTAAGGTCAGACCACCAAATGAGGCATCGGGACACACTGTCGATATATCAAAAGAAAGTATATTAAAAGAAAACTAGCCAAACTATTTACAAATGTACAGTTGCAATAAAGAGGTTCATCTCACAATCAGTTCCGTTGATGATAGGTTTGCAGTTGACCTCAGCCTTCGGGTTCTTGGTCGATCGTCGAAGATCGTCACTGCCGGACCTGGTCCTGGTCACCGTCGAAGTCGGTCGCTTCGGGATTTGGTCCAGTTCACCGTCAAAGTCCGTCGCTTCGGGAATTGGTCCCGCTCACCGTCGAAGTTCGTCGCTTCGGGATTTTGTCCAGCTCACCGTCGAAGTTCGTCGCTTCGGGATTTGTTCAGCTCACCGTCGAAACTGTGGTTCAGAGCACCGGTGCCTACTCGGAGCATCGCCGAGTGCAGCCGGTCGCTTTTTCGGATCGCTGCCGAATAGTGCGTGCCGCGAGCTCTTCCAGCCCGAGCCTTGCCGCTCTTCTTCCACCTTTTCTTCAACCGCTTACAGCATGACAACCTTAAAGAATGCCGCTTTCTACCACCGTAACCTCTGACTACACAAAAAGGACAACCAACTCTGCGTCATGCACTTCATCTTATCTTTGACCCCTCGCTTCCCGACCGCCAAACACACTGGTAAGCCCAAGTCCGGTAACACACATTCAAAAAGGAAAAGAAAAAAAAAGAAAAAAGAAAGAAAAGGAAAATAAAAAAAAGAAAAGAAAAAAGTAAAAAATACAAAAAAAAACAAGAAACAAAAACGAACCATCGACTTCTCTACCCGAAAACCTTCAGACATGAACCTTGAAGGTCAAAACTTTTCACAGCCTAAGAAAACCCCGAAGTTCTTTGTCCGACCCAAACGATGGCTTATAACTGCGTTCCCGTAACCTAATATTGTTAATGACTCTTTTATCAACCGCTTATGGTCATCTTTTTCCCGCAACTCTACTGAAGTTAAATGCCACAACGGTACACAGTTCCTACACTCGAACAGATGTTTTGACACTTCGGAGTACGGGTCTTTTTTCGTTATACAACGCTTGTGTTCCGTCAACCGCTCATTTATACACCGCATTGGACATGGCACCATCCAGCGGTCTGTCCCTACACTTTCCCGCTACTCGTGACATCTTGTGGGAATATCACCAGCTATAATCTGAACTTGACATAGTTTAACGGAGCGGCGAGTCCTACCCACGATTCATCACCACGTCTAAGCACGATATATACGCTTCCTCCGTGGTGGAGAGGTTGCTGTTTCGAAACCGGCCGAGGGAAAAGAGCTTAAAGTCTTTTAAAATCCTTTTTCGGAGGAATTAAAATTCGCTGTTTTCATGTAACATGACGTCACAGACATATGTGACTAGAAATGGATCTATTCATTGGCCAATGATCGGTCATCGGTCGATGATAAATTGATTGATCAAAACTTATTTCAGATGTCTGAATAGGTTAAAACAGGATTGGCTAATTGGTCGCTCGTACGTGACGCACGAGCGAACTTTGACATCATCACCATATGACCAACCAAGGAAATGGGACCGGACGAGGGCTTGGACCGTGATGTCAGGGTCACGTGAAGTCACATTCCCCTTCTTAGCTTAGAACTATAGGATGTCAGGAGACGGAAATCTGTCTATTCAAACAAAATAAATATCGGATGTTAGAAACTAGATACCCGGATATCCTTAACCTAGGTACGATCGATATCAGAAACTTGATACCCATATCGTAAACATATTCGAAACACATGTCAGTGACATCCATTACTTTATTGTGTGAATCTTTACACTTTATCTACTACTCACGTCTAAATGCTCAATTTTACGAAGCGCCCAATACCTATACGTTTGGTATATACAAGGATTGGTTTATTCATTTTCGTTCAGGTAAATTTTACATGAAGGAGTTTGAGAACGATAAATTATTTTAACGTGTTTTCTATATAATAGTTTATTTTGCGCTAATAAGCTAGGCATGTTCGAAGGTGTGTTCAATTAATTTATTTTGTTGCTTGCGGGGTATGATTAATGCGCGAATACCCCATATGGTACAGACATTGGACTTGGTGCAGACTACCTTTTTAAATAGTTTTTTTTGTGGAAATACGTACCTGCATACTATACACGGAGTGCTAATTATAGACCGGACATATCCGGTATACGAAGTTTTTCAATTGGCTTAGCAGTGTTAATGTCATTTAATTGTTGCCCGTTTTTTTTTTGGCAGGGATGCCGCTATTGCCGACGCCGATATAAAGACCTCCAATGGATCGACCAGTATGCAGAAATTATGGAATTCTGGAATTCATCATTATGGGGTACAGAGACTCGAGATGACTCGGGATTTAATGGATACCAGTGGTCTTCTTTCTGCTCTCGAACTATTGAAGGTAGGCCATTTACAAAATGCATAAAAGCTTAAGCAAAAAAGGAGGAAATCCAATTTTGTTTTTAAATTTATTTGTGTAATGTTTTTCGCGGCTGTACTTTTTTGTGTGTGGTTGAGTGCAGAGAACCAAATATAATCGCAGTGCCCAATAGATCTTCTGAACTATTTGTATTAAAACAAGATGCAATAAATTTGCTTTGTTTTGTCGAAATAAATGCCAGCAGCTTAGAGGTTCCGTGTCTGTTCACTGTGGTAATGGCCCTACGACGCACGTTGGGTTTGAGAAAAAAAGAACTCGAATTTAAATATAAAAAAACTTTTCGGTACTGCTTCACTAGAAAATTCTGAGTAAAATTTAAGGCAAAAATAAGCAATGTACTTCTGACAAGTTTCTGTGATGTGAATGGGTCGAAGAATTGCCAGTATTTGATTTTCTCACGAATCGGAAAAAAATGTTTAGTGCTTCTTTTTAAGATTTTTATAACCTGTATACATCGGTCTTTTCTTTTGAACGGTCGCTGAAATGGTGATTATCGCTAAAAAAACTAAAACACTGAGATTTTAACTTGAAGACGAAATAATTTTGGCAAAAAAGCTCTCGTAACCGTCGCTAAGATTTTAGAAATTGTAATTTGTAGATTTTTTCAATCTGGATTTTAAATTTGGCACCAGCGATGTCTAAGTAGGAATTTACGGTTTTAACTGATCTTTAATTTAAATAAACGGTTGCCCTTTCGTGTTTTTTGTCCTATCCAATGTTTGTATTTTTCTCGGTGCTTTTCGGTTAAAAGCAGAAAGTCTGATGCTTATGCATTTTGTTATAATGAAATAAGTGCAGGGACATAAAAGTTAGAAATATAGACACTCAGAAATATATTATGAATGTGCGAGTACAAACGTTTTTTTTAATACCACATAATTTAATAGCTTTCATCCAATGTCACCTAACATGCTTACATACGGTGATTTCCGTTTGCGGTAAATCTTCGTTTCACTTTGTTGTGATCGACCCGTATCTCAAAGCGCCGTCAAGAGTATCACAAGTTCTTTCTAGACATTTCTGCTTGTTGACAGAAAGCTGAAATTTGGGGATACCGTGGGATTTCAACGTGATGTACTGAATTGAACAGTACGCACAATTTTCATGAGTTGCTTTATGTATTACTTGAATTACAGACAATTAAACAAGAACTAAAAAAGTATCAATCATCTTCTTCATCTGCACACATAATTTTGGGCATCGACCTTTATGAATATAGAACTGGCATCCTCTACAAAGCGTTGTTGGACCATTTAAGGCAAGTGCTTTATTTATTTATTTATTTGGTTACATACAGCGCCCATGCTAGGGCATTATTGTACGAAAAGGACACTACGAAAATTACAAAAATCCAAAGCACATATAAAAAACAAAGGGCTGTGTGAAGTGGGGGTATTCAAAATGACAGCAACACCAAAATATCCAGACAATAACACCACAACAACTTAACAACCAAGCACTAAATCAATAACAAAATAGTAACAATAAAAAAGATAACTAACTTAACAGAAACTTTTGTAGGGTTGTAAAAATGAAAAAATTGGAGCAGAGAAAATTTTAGCTGGTATGTAGTTCAAATCGTGTACTGTATGGGGAAAGAAACTATACATAAATATGTTAATTCTGACCCTGTATTCGCGGACTTTCAAAGAGCGATTTGCACGGGGAGACACATAAATTGATTTTTTGTCTATTTTTTATCATTGCCATTTCTGCGATTAAATGTGCTATAAATAAAGATAGACTAAGTAATTTTTGGCGGTCTGTAAGCGAATTCCACTCCATTTTATAAGACATAACAAACGAGCTGTTCTAGAAATCATAGTCGCCTGACACAAATCGCGCTGCACGTTTCCTTATGCGTTAGAGCTCATCTATACTTGTCTTGATGTAAAGATCCCTCGCGGTGCCAGCATATTTTGAACTCGGACGCACAAACTCCATCCATAAAGTTTCGTTTAGTTTTGTGGGTGCCTGGCTGGAGTTCCGCTTAAGAAAGTTTAACGGACGGCTAGGCTTAGAGGACAGATAATTACCATGAGTGTTCTAGGACAGTTCGCCGGAAAACAAAACCTCTTAATACTTATATATGGAACAACACATGAGCTTGTGCCACCAAGGAAATATTCTCTGAGCAAGGATTGTCGTTTGGAAGTAAACCTTACTAGATTACATTTGTTTCGGTTCAGAGTAATCTTCCATGTTAGGAACCACGATAAAATAGAGTGTAGGTCATTCTGGAAATGCACAGAGTCCGCTTTGCTGGTGATAACAAGGTTTCTGAAATACAAGTATAGGTTACAGTGTGTTTTTATTAACTATTTTTGTTGATGTTTTTATTGTGTTCACTCCCTTGTATAATGCCCCCTGGGGCCCTCAAGGAAATAAATGATGAACACAGCAATCATTGGCATATATTCTGACGCGACTAGAAATGTTCACAGCTAAATCATGTGTGCATATCGCAAAAAAATGGGACCGAGGAGAGATCCTTCAGGGACGCCAGATAAGACACTTGCATTTGACGAACTCAAACCGTCGAGAACCACATTTTCCTTTCTTCCAACGAGATAAGCTTCAAGTCATTTACGAAGTGCATTTGGAATATCAATAGTAGACAAATTTTGCAGCAACAGAGTGTGTAACACAGGATCAAATGCCTTTCTGAAATCTAAAAAGCACAATAAACTTGGCTACCGTAGTTCATCGATGCAGCGATATCATGAGTAAACTCTACAAATTGTGTATCACAAAAAAAAGTTCTGAAACCATGTTGCGTTGGGTGAAAATATTGATTACCTTGTAGATTACTAGTTAAGTTATTGTAAATACTTTGCTCTTTTTGAAGAAAACACATGTCAGAGAAGAAGCCTACAGTTACAAATTTTTGTTTTGTCTTTTTTTGTGTACAGGGATTACGTTTGCGATTTTCCAAACAAGATGTAATCCACTCTGTTCAAATAATTTTCTAAACGACTCTATTAGATTGAAAGTAACAGAGGCGGCACAGTTTTTCAGAATTTAATTCAAGATGCGATCTGGCTTGGGGGCTGAGCCTTTCTTGACATTCTGTAAGGACAGCGTGACGCCGTGCTCTAAAAACAACATGTCATTATTTCGTGAAAACCCATTGTAATTCAGTAGACCACTAACCATGCTGCCTGGCAGAGTGAACACTAACTGGAAGTGAAAGTTAAAACTTTCAACCTTGCCTTGCAGATTGTTGCTATAATCTATACCATCCAATACTTCACGGATAGTGACATTGGGATTGTTTTTGTTTTAGACATACTTCCACACCTCCTTAGGTTTTTCTTTTTTTGTTTTTTGGACAGGGTTTCTTTAGACTTGTTTTGTGATTTGCGCATTTCCTATGTTAATTTCTTATTTCGTTCTTTCATCATGGAGTACAAAACTGTTTCTCTCAATTGACAATACCGGCAAAACAAACGGGTCATTTTTCTCATCAAGGTTAGAAGTCTCTTATTCATCCACGGTTTATCGTTTCGGCGCTTAGCCGACGTGATACGTGATGGGACGAACGTCTGCGTCAAAGACAAAACTTTTGTCTGAAATAGGTTCTATGCTGAATTATTACCTAGAGCTGAAATATAAAGCTGGAATTCTAGAACAAAAAATGTGTTCAGTTCACGCGATAGCAAACATAGTCCCCTCTTTCATAAAAAGACTCTTTCCGTGGTTGTGAACTGCGACGACCCGTTTCATGGCAGTGCACGTTTGCGACAACAACCTGATGATCACTTATACCGGGTATTGTGAAGACAGTCGACACAAAATATAGGTTATTGCAAAAAAATCAGCAGAGCCCATCCTTTGGGAATGATTATCTACGTTAATGCGAATAGCATCAAACGGTGCGGAGTTATGCACGTTCGTCAGGTGGCCGGCACACTCTAGATGCGCCAGCCCACTCTTGAGGCGATTCTAAATTTGTTGACACTTTCACAGCCCTGCGCACGATCTCCGCAGCCCAGCACGTGCGTTTGTGTCACTTAGGAAGGCGAGCAAAGCACGCGCCATACGCACAAACACTCAAAATGGTACCGACCAGAGTTTCTGGCGTCTCAGCTAGTCTCAACCAACGGTACTCTAAACGGTTGTTTATAGGGTGCCTTCATGTGCGCTTTGCTTGGGGTGATGACATCTGGCCATTTTGTTTCTAACGTTTGTTTTTATTTTTAGTTCTGGAGCGCGTGAAAGAGCGTGTCCCTGCACGCGCTCGTGGCGCTGACTGTGCTACGGCGACATTTTGTTTCCGGCGATTTCTTTCTATTTTCCCTGTGAGCGCGTGCTGTCGGCATCGGGTACTACAAACGATGGCATCACCCTAAACAGAAGGACATTGAGGCACTCTAGTTGTTTATATCTTTACCAAAGGACGCGCTTTACAGCGCTGTCACAGCTACCGGTGCGCGCGTTCATGCACGAGGGCTCATTCCGCTCTCGTGAGGCTGAGCACGGCCGCTACATCACCCTCTCCCGAGCGCGGGAGAGGGTGAGCTAGCGGCCGTGCTCAGCCTCACGAGAGCGGAATGAGCCCTCGTGCATGGAACGCGCGCGCACCGGTAGCTGTGACAGCGCTGTAAAGGGCGTCCTATGGTAAAGATATAAACAACCGTTTAGAGTGCGTTGAATGACTGCCTTCATAGCTCTGTGGTTAGCGCGTCTGCCTGCTGATCAAAGGGTCAACGGTTCGAATCCCAGCCGGCGCCGGTCTTTTTTATTTATTTATCGACCCGCGGCGTAAGAGGTTAGATAGCCAGATAGATAGATAGATACATAGGCGAAAAGTGCGTGAAGTATCCAAAGAATGCTATTCGCATTAAAAAAATCAGCAGAGCCCATCCTTTGGGAATGATTATCTACGTTAATGCGAATAGCATCAAACGGTGCGGAGTTATGCACGTTCGTCAGGTGGCCGGCACACTCTAGATGCGCCAGCCCACTCTTGAGGCGATTCTAAATTTGTTGACACTTTCACAGCCCTGCGCACGATCTCCGCAGCCCAGCACGTGCGTTTGTGTCACTTAGGAAGGCGAGCAAAGCACGCGCCATACGCACAAACACTCAAAATGGTACCGACCAGAGTTTCTGGCGTCTCAGCTAGTCTCAACCAACGGTACTCTAAACGGTTGTTTATAGGGTGCCTTCATGTGCGCTTTGCTTGGGGTGATGACATCTGGCCATTTTGTTTCTAACGTTTGTTTTTATTTTTAGTTCTGGAGCGCGTGAAAGAGCGTGTCCCTGCACGCGCTCGTGGCGCTGACTGTGCTACGGCGACATTTTGTTTCCGGCGATTTCTTTCTATTTTCCCTGTGAGCGCGTGCTGTCGCCATCGGGTACTACAAACGATGGCATCACCCTCAAACAGAAGGACATTGAGGCACTCTAGTTGTTTATATCTTTACCAAAGGACGCGCTTTACAGCGCTGTCACAGCTACCGGTGCGCGCGCGTTCCATGCACGAGGGCTCATTCCGCTCTCGTGAGGCTGAGCACGGCCGCTACATCACCCTCTCCCGAGCGCGGGAGAGGGTGAGCTAGCGGCCGTGCTCAGCCTCACGAGAGCGGAATGAGCCCTCGTGCATCGCGCGCGCACCGGTAGCTGTGCAGCGCTGAAACCCATGGTAAAGATATAAACAAGCCGTTTAGAGTGCGTTGAATGACTGCCTTCATAGCTCTGTGGTTAGCGCGTCTGCCTGCTGATCAAAGGGTCAACGGTTCGAATCCCAGCCGGCGCCGGTCTTTTTTATTTATTTATCGACCCGCGGCGTAAGAGGTTAGATAGCCAGATAGATAGATAGATACATAGGCGAAAAAGTGCGTGAAGTATCCAAAGAATGCTGATTTGCATTAAAAAAAACAAATCTAGCACATTAGCACTTGTAGGACCAAGTCTTGTCGGTGTTTGCACAAACTGTAATATTGAGTGCGCATTCATGATTTCACGGAAAAACTGTATGCAGAAGAGACGTGCTTTGAACTATTGCCTGAAAAGTGACTCAATCTAAATTTGGCAGGGTAAAGTCGCCTGCAAAAATGGTGTATGTTGCTTCAAGGTTAAAAGGATGTTGCTTAGTTGAAAAAGAGGCTGCGTGAACACTTGTATGTCGCTTGGAGCCCGGTTCTCTCTAGTAAATGGAATCAAACGCTACAGAGAAGCCATCCTGGAGCATAACTTCGCACCAAACGGTTTCACATATGTTGCAGTATGAATAAGGACAGAGACACCTCCATGTGCACGCTACGATTTTTTCTGTAGGCAACATAATCGGATGGAAATATTTCACTGTCCATTATTGTATTATCGAGCCAAGACTCTGTGCAGAGAATCACGTGTGGCTTTGTTGTTTTCAAGAGGGAGGCAAATTCTATTGTTTTGTTCTTTAGGCTCCGACAATTGACAACCATGCAAACCAAGTCATTTTTATAGACAATTCTTTGTTTGCGCCCAGCAATCGGTAGTGGCTATCTCTCCATCATCGTCACAGTATCTGGAGTGCTGCCGTATATGAAAATTTGGGTAGCCATTTTTAGTGTGTTAAAATACAGTTTAAAGTCCGCTCCGCGGTCCTTAGCAAACTTAAGCAACCTTTGTCTTTCTAAGCGAACTTTTTCCGAGCAGTCCTCATTAATCGGAAAATGAGATCCTTTAGCTTTCCAGCGAATGAGAGTATTCATTGCTTATTCTTAAATGATAAAAAAACTTCTACATTGGCCCTTTTTTTCTGTGAGCGTAAAACGTTTTAGTTTATGAGCTCTTTCGACAAAAGCCGAATCAATCTGAACTTTCAATTTTTTAAAGCAAAATGACACAACCCTCTTCTTTGACGCAGCCCATGTTTCATTTTGAACGTGTGAAAGGCCAACCAATGTTACGTTATTTCTGAGAGACCTATTGTCTAGGTCATCATGACAGCCCTGTAAGTTCGTGACACTTGAAGAAAGCATATCGGAACGAGTTCCAACACGTGCCACTTCGCCTTTAGCGGGAGTGCGGATGCTTCATTGTGTTCAATTAGCTTTATCTTGTCTTTTAGTGCCACCACCGTTTGTTCGAGAATCTGCTCGTCATTTCTAAGGGAACGGACTTTCTTAAGAATTTCCACATGTCCCTGCTGTATTGACGGTATGGTCATGATAACGTCAGACATTTGTTTTTCTTGCTGGTGAGACAGGGGCCCTGGATTTTGCTCTACGTCACCGGCAAGCGAAAGTAGATTCTGCACAAGACGCGTGCACCCGAAACATAACGAGATCCCGCACCGTACAATCACAGCTACAAACGTAGTGGGTTCTGGCGCTAATTTCTTGAAAGGTTTGCCGTTAATAGGATGATAAGGATAACAAACTCAAGAAATACGAGGCTTAAGTTTCAAGCGGCCATGTCGGCGCCAGATCCCGAAGTGACAAGGTGCAACAGCAGGCTTTGTATTTTTCTGGCGTGATCGAGTGCCCAGGGTTGCCAGTCGATATGATGGTCGAGAACTGCCGGTAGCACTGTCATGTCCAGCGGTGAGTGGTCATCCCAGGAGAGAAAGGCAGGGAAAACTTGTTCTTGCTAGACAGTGGCATCCCAGACAAAACAGGTTGTCGGTCCCTGGATGATTGCCACGAACCGCACCACCTGAAAAATTACGAGGCGTAAGTTTCTAGCGGCCATGTGGGCACTAATGTAATCAGCATCGTGTGGTATCTTCCTCTATAAACTTTGGATATAGAAAATACGAATGTACATACCATGAGTGGGGAAAAACGTGGTGTACTAAGAAATGCTTACAAATTAACTGTTGCCACTCCATTAAACATATTCCCTACACTACCTGAGTAGAGACTTCGGCCAGTGCACGAATAAAGAAATAGGTAAAACGGACAGTGGCTCGCGCGCATCTTAGGAGCTTCAAGAGATTTTTTCAAAAACCCATCGAGCAACATTTGCGGTCGCCATTGATTAGAGACGAAGCGCGTCATTGGATCCGCGGCAATGTTTTAAACAGTCACGTATTGTAGGGAGTTTATCCATGAAACCATAGCAAATAGTTTTCCTGGCGTATTTCTGCTCTAGAAAAAAATATCTAAAAAAATACAAAATTATTAAAGAAACTACAAGTATTCGGGACAATCATCTATTAAGCACTCTGGTAATAGAAAACATGTACCACAGAAATCGAGAAAATGTACAAAAAATATTAACTAAACAATCAACGAAATGCGGGCTCTGCCCTTTCGATGCAGTTGAAAACTTTTACGATATCTAAAATTAAGGTAATCAGTAAATAAATGCTGTTGATTTAAAGGGAAAAACGGCGGCGCGGTTGGAGGCGTAGACATATGAGGACCAAGAGCACAATGAAATATTCGAACACGACAATGTTTATATATAAACTAATCGAGTATGTTGAATGAAATAAAAGTTAAGTGCCAAGTTATTATCAAAACAAAACTTGTACCTAGAGTTCCAATGGCTAATATTGACACCTAGTGTATACAGGTGCAAGTAGTTACGCAAGAGAATAGACTTCAGCGTTTGCAGAAATCGTATCAATGTAACATCTTAAAAATTAGCATAAAATTGAGTATTCTCTTGTTTGGCCCGTGGGTATGAAAAAGTCGTCTACTGGAACAGAATCAGTTTAATATGCTTTCGTTCTTTATGTCCGTTTTTGTTTTTCAGGGGAAGAGCAATGACTATAGGTAATCGCGCAGGCTGTTTAAGGTCGATATTATAAATTGTGAATCTTTAAAAAACAAAACGCCTTTTCTTTATTTTGGCACGTAAATCACAAAATTCAATGAAACACACGGCGAAATAAAACTGCCGATATTGTATACTGCCGGAGTATATTTTTTGCAATATATATATATATGATTTATAAAAGCAAATTTCGTAATCGGAGAAAGAATTCGTCACTCATATATATATATATGTATATATATATATGAGTGACCAATACTTTGTCCGATTACGAAATTTGTTTCATAAATTTGATTTATTTTCACCCAGCTTGTTTTAAAGCTTGTTACATACACTACTTTGATTCGTCCATTATTGGAATACGCGGACATTTTATGGGACCCGTATTCTCAGTCAATGATTGACAAACTTAAGGGGGTGCAAAAAAAGGCACTGCGATTTATATATAATGCAAACGTCATGCACACGTCTGTGTCATCCCTTTGTGCGTTATCCGGATTAACCCAGTTATCGACCCGCAGAAAAGTGAAGCGTGTGAATTTTTTGTATAAATTACTACACGATAAGATTGGAGTGAAGTTCGAAGACTATCTGGTGTACAATCTCAGTCCAGTCACATGGCTGAAGCATGAAAATCCTCTTCGAGACTTTCAATGTAGAAAATACATTTTTAACTAATCTTTCGTTCCGAGAACTGTCCGAAATTGAACTTTCCCTACTGAAAAAATATATTTGAAATTCAAACGGGTGGCAAACTGGTCGACCCGTTTGAATCAAACAAGTGGCAAACTTCTCGATCCGTTCGGATAAAACGTGAATATGGGATACGGGTACCCGTTTGACATGGTACCCGTTTGATACGGTACCCATTTGATACGGGTGCCCATTTAATACGGGACCTCGTTTGATACGGGTGACCGTTCGACCTGGCACTTGAACACACATTTGAACGAGCCATTCGAATAGGCAAATCATTCGCTAGCCCTGAATGGGTATTGTCTGGAAGGTTGGTTACCTTAAACTTATTTTGGACGTCCCGAAACTAAAAAAAACTATTTATAACATGCAGGAAACCCGTAGAAAATGTGTGGTGGCATCGGTGTTTGCAAATGGGCAGATAAACAGACACAAAATATTGTTTTAAATTTTCCTAGAAGTTTAGTACTACCTATCCTGTAAACAAGTACAAACGTACAAGAAGTCTGTGAAATGTGAAGAGGCACTCGAAGCTTGTATGCAACTGAAAAGATTGCAAATCAAATAAGAACTGAGGTAATCGTCGACTATAATGGTAAACTTTCGGCGAAATTATTCTCCCAGCTGTCTGGAAGAGTACCCGTAGAACGGTCAATCGTTGCCAACAAGTAGGTTGCAGTGCACTTACCATAATTATAGCAGACTTGAAAGATGAAATCCGATATATGTCGACACGGTCAAAGCAGGAAAACCACACTAACACTAAAACGCGAAGGAAGGCTCGTTGAAGTTTCAACACGATGCGGCGCACAAGCGGTCGTTTGCCGAGCCTAACCAAACCGCAAGAATTCCTGACGTTTTTGAAGAATCGCTTGTTGCGTAGGACTTTTCGAACACTGATAGCTCAGGTGCACATCCAATACGTTGTCGAGACATCCAAATAAGACCGCAGGGTAAGGTGACAGGTCGAAGCAGGTTGGACGAAGGAAGTTCGAACTGAACGAACAACATGCAGGCAAAGAAAAAAGTGGCTACCAGCGGCCCTATTACCGTATCTATCTCGTGGGCGATGCTTATCAGCGTGTAGCTCGCGCGCGCTGGCGCCCTTCTCGCCCTTCGGGTCACCTGACAGGTGACCAGAGAGAAGGGAAAGGGCGCGGTCAAGGAGGTCAAGGCGCAGCGCTGGTGATGGCGCCTGCCGCTCGGGTTGCGCCGGAGCCAAGAAAGCATTTAGCGCGAGCTCGTAGTTTGACTGCTGCAATGGCGGGAGTGCTCTCGCAATGCTCGATGTTCTTTCAGCCACGTGTTCATGCGCACCTTCGTTGCGTCTTGAATTGAGGTGAAACGGAGTATATAAGTATATTCTTTCATGTAGTCGTGTCTTATGCGAGAAAGATTCAAGCTGAATAAGTACATTGAGCCAACAAAAATGCCGAAGTTTTAAAACTCTGTCAAAAATACCGGCTCGCCAACGTTGCGCGTTTGCTTTAAAAAAATTAAAAAAAAGTTTGCTTATTGCAGTTGCAGGAAAAGCGAACATCAGCGCAATTAAAATATAAATATAAATGCTCGCATTACGCGGACGATTAGAGATCGATGAACCGGCGCTCCCGGCCTTCCGGAAACATAGGCTGCCACGGCTGAAACAGGCGTACCCATACCGCCGATCTGTACGTTCAGTATCAAACGGGCTCCGGAGAGCCGTTTGATTAAACCGGTAAAATTTGACGGTCACCGGTCACCCGCTTGTACAACATGTTCACCAGTTTGAACAAACGTGCGCCAACTTTCCCAAAGGAGGGTCCCATTAGCCCAAAAGAGTGACCGGTTTGCCAAAGGAGTACCTGTTTGCCCAAATAGGTGACCATTATGGCTCATACGGGGGACCCCTTTGAGCCGAACAAGCGACCCCTTTGACAATTTGGTAAGCGGTATGGCTAAACTGGTATGGTATGGTCATCCTCCTCTTGTCATGTAACTTTAAATCTTCAGCAACTTCGCGCGACTCAGGCGGAGCGATTATTAGGGTATAACACGGCAAGCGCAAAATCATGTAACACTGTTGGAAATAAAGCCACAAACAATTCTTAGAGCCACCCAAGCAAAACAAGAAAGGCAATTCGCTCTCAAGCTCGAAATATATAGTTGAGTTTTATCCATGAAAAGCAAAGTTTGCCGCATATTTCACTACTGAATTCGGTCTAACTATGCATGTTTTCAATTAGTGTTCTCCTTAAGCACAGCCCAGACGTTTGATGCACGGATTTTTTAGTCTTCACTAATGTCCAGAATTCGAAAAAAAGAAACGCTCCTTAAGGCTCGGTTCGGATGGTAGTACATGAGACATTACGGGTGGTACTACCTCCGTTTCCTTGTACCTTTCCCTGTGCACACTTCGCTTTCTTTTTTATTGTTGCGAATCCATCAAACAGCACCCTCTTGTTGAACATACCCTCTTTATTGCGTACGACTCGTGTAGCAAAGATCTAGGAGTGGGATCTCGCATTCTCTTGCCTTCAAATTTAATCGCATTTTTGGTGGAGAACTTTTTTTGTTTACGAATCTTGGTCGTTTGTTTCCGGTGTTATTCCTTTATGAGTCGGAGTGGTCGTCTTTAATGTCAGCTTCCGTCAGACCGGTCGAATTTAGGTCGGAAGTCGTCACTACAAATAAGTAGAAGATCCTTCCGATTCCTTCGATACCAACCTTTACAATACCTGATTATGATATGATGCATGCGTAAAGGCGGCGTCGAGGTAGTCATCGGAACGATTTACTAAAGCGTTTTATTATCATATCAATTGTTGTTGTATTAGTTGTCGGTAGATCAATCGTCGTAGTGCTTGTCGTCGTGCTATCGGACTCAGCCAGGGTCGGTCATCGCTAATTTTGCCTTCGTTGGCGCGTTGCTCGCCGATGCGTTGGTACCCAGGCACTTCGAGTTTGACGGATGGTGAATAACCTCAAATATGTTCTCTCTTTTTGCAAAACGAGAAATCTTTATAATAAAGCCAGCATTTTTAATTGCTCTAGGGTGTCTTCTAGTTTATTTCCTATATTTGCTTGGAGCGTCAAAAACAGCAGCTTGTTTTTGGGGTCTTGCAGCAGCGGAAGCGTTTGAAGAATGTAAAGCAGAGGAGCTGCCAGCCGAATGGTTGTTGGCGGTTTGGGTTCGACGAAGGGCATTCGGGTAGTTCTTCGGTCGATGGTTAGTTGGGCGGTACATTCTAGCTTTATTTGTTCTGTTGGGGCGTATTAAGGTAACGGCGGCGCTGACGACGTCACGGTTTCAGAGGAGGTGATCCACGGTAACCATGTTGAATTAACGTCATAGTGGAGTAGAAAAGGAATTTTAAAACGTAGAAGAGGCAGAAAATAATGGGGGTAGGCCCGTTCCCTATTGCGCATTCGTCATAAGCCAACTGGTAATAGGCCCATTCGTCACAGCGAACCGGGTATTCGAATTTGCCGGACATATATTTACTTGGCTTTGCATGTAATCAAAGTTAGTACGTTATATTTCATTTTTACTGAAGAGAGGGAGCATTCATACAAGTCATTGTTCCACTTAGGTAAGAACAGGTTTATTGAGCTAACAAAAACAACCTAAAAAGCGATATTCCGAGTTTCCGCCCTCAAGGTTTGAGGGCGATTGCGACAATCGTAGTGGCTCACAATGATCTGAAGACGGAGGTTGCAGTTGGCGTGCTTTTCCGACACCCTTGAAGGTGTCGTGACGCGCTGTGCTTGAGCCAGCTTCATTGCCGTCAAGGACTGCTCTTTCTTGGTGCAGCTCAGGAACGCCAGATATTGGGAGAACTGCAGCCCAGGTTGCTCTGGCATAACAAAAGGAAGAACACACACTCGTGGAGAAAGCTTTTTGAGCGGGCACTGCTTTGAAATTTTGAGAGGAATGCACAAATGTGCTACAGAAGACTTCCAAGTTCTCAGAGGATTCGGTCAGTTCTTTCCTGCAGAGGATTAGGTCAGTTCTTGCCTGCAGATAAATAAATATATTAATATATCATCATTAAAATTCATCAGCTTTGTAAAATGAAAATGTCCTTTTTGGTATTATTTTTCAGCTTATAGGGTATATTGCTCCGAAATTAATAATTGAGGGCAAGTATTTTTTGTGGTTTACTCTCAAGGCAACGAAAGCCTAACGTAAACCTTTATGAACTTGAAGAAGAGGAAAAAGTTCGAAAACTTAATAATATCTGCCGAAAACCTAAAAATCAAAACTCTAAATGCCGAAAATCCGAAAGTGCATGTGCAAGAAGGTGGTGCCTGAAATTCTCTTTGAAGCTTTTGTTAACCTTCGAAGAAAGGATGAAAAAGTCCGTAGGATATCGAGGATTTTTTCTTCCGCGGACATGCACATTTTCTAGCCGTTCGTGCTGGTGTTTCGACACGCTGCTTTTGTGTGATTGTGCCCTTTTACGGTGAGCCGTTCATGACCTTCCGAGCTGCACACTGACACCATTGTTACTCGCGAACTATATAAGAGCTAGTCTTCTGTAAAGTAGCGAATTTATCGAGTTGCTAAACGTTATACATGATAAAAACCGCACGAACGACAAATACGGAGTGAAGACAACAAACACGACAGGACGAAGCTGTTCTCGCAACTAAAGTTTTGTTAGTGAAATTAACAGAAAGAAAATAGCGTAGCCGACATTGATTACATCAACAAACACCCACTTATCTATTATGCACTACACAATTTTTGGAACTGAAACGGTTCACACACAGCTATTCATATTATCTCGCAAAGAACAAACCTCTTATTTGTCAGAGCTACCGACAGCGCACTGTCAGTTTTCAATAAATTTTCGTCTTTTTTACCGTGTACGATGTTCCGATTTTATACTTGCGGCTTCATTAATATACAGAATGGGTTATTACTAATTTGTGAGGAATTAGTAACTATACCTAATGAACTTCAAGAATATTACAAAAGAGAGGACAAATCCTTAATGGAGTGACAAGTGCGAATTGTGTTAAATTGCCAAATTTGAAGCAGATTTCGCTAAGTTAAAAACAAAACGGTGAGCTTTTCTTCGCATCCGCTCGAAGGCCGGTGAGTTTTTCTCTGCATATGCCGGTTTTGCAGTAAGCTTTTCTCCGGTGAGCTCTTCTCCGCCGCCCCGCCGGAACACCCGTGTCTCGGGCAGAGGAACTTCTTTCCGCACTTGGGGCTTTTGAGCAGGTGTGATTTTGTCCGGCGTATATTGCCGCTTAGCGTAGAAACTCCGCTTTTAATCGACGCAATAAATTATCTGGGTGGTGCAAGCCAGGCTGCGAGGATAGCATGTAGTGACTCTATAAAGGATTTGGTTTTGACCATTGAGGTGTCGGAGGGGTCACATTGAGAGCTCGCTGATCATTGGGTAAGATTGTACCACGTGACAATGGGCAAATTTGAAGTTATATGTACGTCTCTGGAGGGAAAGAAGGCCCCTACGAGTCTAGAAAAGGGGTGCCGAGAGGATTCTCGGGGATTCGGCTCTTGAGACCGGGGACTAAGGTATGGGTCTTAATTTCGGGAGATTCAAAGTGTAAATTAGTGTTGACTTGTCGTTTTGTTTTGAAATAAAAGTGGCCACACTGCCCATCGTAAACCAACCAACCGCGTAATGTGTCCAGCGGGATCAAACAACTTTTAGTTTATTTTTGTTTTATTGGAATTCGCGGGGACTTTCATCGGACGAACACCATCATTGGTTGTCACCATCCTGACCGGCCCGCTCCCATCGGAACGTTGACAGGCGCAGTTAACAGGATCCTGCTGACTTCCTGCGACGGGTGGTGAGCGAAAACGATGGCATCAAAGAAGGCAGGCGGAGTGTACCTGGGCTCTAAGCGACAAGTGTTTCGTCTGCTGGATTGCGGAGAAAGGTCGCGTCTGCTAGACTGCGAACAAGGGACGCTTCTGCCGGAGTGAGGGCCTTGGCAATATCTACGTCAGAAGCCAGGGGGTACAGTTACCCAAAAGAGTCGTGGCGTCTGCTAAACTGCAGCCACGGCTCGCTCCGGCCGGAGTGAGTACCGTGGCAATATCTACGTGAGAAGCCCTGGGGGGCAAGGTTACCCAAAATGAGTTGTGGCAGCTGAGAGGTGGTCCTGGGTGTCATCTACGTGAGAGAAAAGGACAGGCTGTGGCTTCACCTGCGGACCGACGAAGCATCCCCAGCGAGCGGTGACAGAATATCTTGGGCAGGCCTCAAGAGGAGAGACCAGATCGTCGCTGCAGGGCTGACCTTCATTGCGGTGCCGGGGAATTGTGCGTTTTTTTCTTCTTCTTCTCAATGAACGGAGAGGGAACCGAGGCGTCCAGACGACGGGCACAATCGTCAGGCCGAGCGGGGACACTGCGGCAAGTGGGTGGAGCCAACTGAAGGAGAAGCTTATAGAATTTTTGCGAGACAACAATGGGCGAGTCCCTTCTCCGTTTTCTCCGAGGTTCACCATGACGAGAGAGAACGTTAGCTCGCGGACCTGAGGCATGGTTTGCGAGCTCTTTGGAACGAGTAGGTGTGGAGAGACAGATTCAATTATAAATTAGGTAAAGCAAACTTTTTTTTTTTCTGCTGGCGTTTTCGGATTTGCTTGCCTGCAGCCACAGACATATTTTTTTTTGCTTTATATAAATACTGGTCTTGTTGGAACCCGGGACGTGCGGGTTTGGGTCTTACCGGTTGTGTTTTTTTGGTTGTTCGTTTTCACTGTCGCCCAACAAGTCTTTTTGCGGGGGGTATAGCTCCAAAGTTGTCGTTTTGTTTTTGTGTGTTCCGCGTCTGTCTAGGAAAGGGCGACAGATGTTGCGCGAACAGCTAGTGTAATTGCAACGTTCTTGGTGGGGAGGTGTTAAGTAACGAAGTATTTTGTTTGTAATAAGTAAGATTTGTTTTAGAAAGGTTTATCTTTCTATAGTTGCGTCGGCCTGTTTTTTTTTATCTGCCTACGTTTGTGTCGGCATTTTTGGGCGTTTGCTGTACGCTCGCGGGGGAGCATAAACGGAAAGTTGTTTCCGCCCCCAGCACGCTGGGGCCTCGAGCAGCCGTGGGGCTCGGCAAAGACGAGTCGGACCCCGGTCGTTAACAAAGGGATTGGGTGTCAGTTTGGGGCGCCGGAACAGCCGTGTCTCGAGCAGAGGTATTTCGGGTGCACTTGTGGCTTTTAAGTGGGTGTGCTTGCGTCCGGTGTATTTCTTCGCTTAATGTAGAAACTTCGCTTTTAATTTACTCAATATCTTAACTAGGTGGCGCCAGCCAGGCGGCGAGGAAAGCATGTAGTAACTCTACAAAAAATTTGCGTCTGACCGTTGAGGTGTCGGATCCCCGGGGGTCACGTTGACAACTCGTTGATTATTGGGTCAGATTGTACCACTTGACAATGGGCAAATGTGAGGTCATTGGTTTGTCTCTGGAGGGAAAGGAGGCCCCTACGAGTCTAGAAATGGGGTGTTGAGAGGATTCTCGGGGTTTCGGCTTTTGAGTAAAGGGAGATTCGGCTCTTGAGACTGGGCACTAAAGAATGGGTTTCAATTTTGGGAGATTGGAATTGTATGTTATTATTGACTAGTCGTTTTGTCTTGAAATACACATGGCCACACTGGCCATCATAAACCAACCACCGTCGTAATGTGTCCAGTGGGATCGAACAACTTTTAGGTTTTTTTTCTTATTCAGCTTGCCGGGGGACTTCCATCGGGCGAACATCATCATCGGTCGTCACCATCCTGACCGGCCCCCTCCCCTCGGAACGTTGACTGTCAGCGTCGCGGGCGTTGATGTCGGCGAAACCTTAGGACCCCGCGCTGGGGCGAAACTGACTCTTTCTCGCCAGGCGAAGCTCCTTTTGTACACGCTAGTGCTTCTAGAACAATCGGCATGGAAGGGTCGTTGAGTAGAATATTGTAACCTTGATTAAGCATTAGGGTTCTCGAATTTACCAGAACGGGACGATACAGAAACAACAAAAGAATGTATCCGCGGCCAGGCATCTAAAGTGGGTGTTTCGAGTGGGAGGCCGACCCGATAACTGTTAAGCTTTATTATTTCTTGAATATATTGCAAGATTTTTTTACAGTACTTACAGCCACATGGCCTTGTCTGCAAGTCAATAGTAGATAAACCGTGTACACGCTCACGGAGGTACTCAATGAAACCAATCCAAATGTCCTCTCATGTTAAAAAATTCAATACCGGTTCTTTCTCATTTTCTTTATCTAAACAAGTATTTTAGAAACCAAGCGTATGGTGATCTTCGTGTTCACCTCCTCCTGGACCTCATAAAGTGGCCTGGCTTTGGCTTTACGAGGGTTAAAGTCTATTTCACCCTTTCAATAAAAACGTAAACGCTGTTATCTGGTTTGGAACCGTCTTTACATAGAGCGTTCTACACCGCCAAAGAATGTGCAGCGCCATTACAATCAACATCTGTGAAACCGGTGAACTCTGTTGTACTGTCGTGAGAAACTTAATGGACTCCCATGTGGGGTCATACCTCTCCCCAAGCACATAAAAGAAATCAGCCCAGAAGAGGATCGCGTTCTTACAGTCAAAAAGGAAAAAAGAGTGCATAATCGCTCCTTATCCCCGCAGAGCCCAAAACCGTCCCCCCTTACAGCACGCATAAACCCTTGGCATGGAACCTTGTTTTAACCGGTAGTGTTTCTGCATAAAACCGCCAGGAAAAGAGGGTGAGTTTAGATATATTTAATTCGGAGCAGGAGTGAATGCGTGGTTTTTCCACCGTGAGGCTTATGGTTTTGGCTTCTGTTGCAATCATTGACAAGCCTAGAGCTGCAGGGCGTCTCTTTAGAACAACCGACACTTGTAGCACACATTCGTTGCAATTCGCCTGCCTTGGAAGTGCCTGCATGTTCAAGACCCACGAGGAGCCGAGGCGTTATCGAATGTAGGAAGCTCGCGCTGAGGCGGGACAACTGGACCTAGTTTCTACACGTTCCACCTTGTGAGTGACTATATTATGCATCGGAGACGCCGGTTTAATCTTGCTGTCATAGCGCTTCGGCGGTGTGTGCTCGCCGTCCTGCGCTATGGGGGTAGTAACAGTCTTAGAACATTCCTTCGATCCGCAAGCTTCCCCGCTTTGCTCAGGGCGCTTTCTGAGGCACTTTTATCTGAACGAACGTTAGCTCCTCAGGCCCCCCGGCCAAAGAAAAGGCTCAGTCTGGGCACCCAGATCCACTGATCTCTGCTCTGTACCTTACCCAAGACAATCGATATGAAGAAAAGCTGTTTGAATGATACGTGAACTACGACTCTGTGCCAATAGTGCGCTACGCAAGTTATTTTCAAAGCAGAACGAGTTCCATCTTGCACATAAACACGACAAATCAGAGAACTAAGTTGCCACACACCTCAGCGAGCCATATTTAAAGGAAGAGAAAATCATTATTATATCTATTTAATTGAGCTGCTTGTGGTAACAAAAAGCACGACTAGCGTTCGAAAAAATCTAGTGCATGTCACTTCTAAGGCAACATCCACTCACCACTTTAATACGAAGAAGGGTTCACCTCTAGATTCTGAGTTGACATTGGGTTATATCATGGTCAAAGTGGATATTTCCAATGTATTGTACCTAATGATGGACGATCACCGAGATTCTAGAGAGACTATTTTTGCACTAGTTCGGTACTTATTTTACTGTCCACAAAAGCTTCCATCCATTGCGAGGTGAAAAACCTATCGGATCACAAAGTGTAACCTACTAACGGATATATTATAATTACTATCGTTTCCTCCCATGAGTATGTTTCCAATTTGATCACTGTAATTTCTCCACACATTATTTAACAACATATTTGAAAAGCGAAATTTCGATAGTTCCTAATTTCCCTCGAAATTGGTTTAACACGTTATTAGACAAATCTGAACTTGAATTCAAATTATAATTCAGAATAGCATTTTTTACAAAATATTTTTTTTTTATAATTTGGTCTGATAGGCTCAGAGGCTCCATTTGTGACACTGAAAACGTGGCAGTAAATGTTGCAGTGAGGGGCTTGTAGTACTTTTTCACGGTGATTCGCAACCTCTTTGAAACTTTAAATTTAGTGCACGGGAAACTCACGCAAAAAAGAAATGAATAAACAACGCGTGGAAAATATTTTTATTTTGACTGTCGGAGTCACAATTTATACTACTTGTGTGTGGAGTCACAATTTGTGACTCCACAAAAGTCTGGAGTCACAATTTATACTACTTGGTGATTCAAGGAGTGGCCAGGCTCTTTAAATCAACCGCGAAATTCGGCTTCTCAACCTATCGCGCTTCGACTGTGTGCAGCCTTGCTCACAGATGGTGCTCTTTTGTAAACTTTGCAAAGCGCGAATTTATTTGAGGAAAAAGTAAAGAAAGAAAAAGGCTTACCTCCTATGGAACCGCAGCGAAGCCACCTGTTTTCAAACAATACGGCGCCGTATCTCACGGGAGACAAGAGATGGCGCAACGAACGCCGCCATGGCAGAGCCGTTTATTGAGAGAGTTTGGCCATACATTGGTTTGAATAGGCGAGCATCTCGGGGCCAACCACAGGCCGCGAAACAGCCCCTATCGGTGGTCGTGTGCTCTAAATTTGTGGCACGACTATACTTCGTTTCACCTTATGTGCGAGCGAAGGCAAAACTGGAAGCGCGAGCACGGAAGCTCCGTGCGTTCAGGCTTTGCTCGAGCGCGCGAGCTGGGGACAAATGCAAAAAGCGCTGGTCTCGCGCTTCTAGCTTTGGCTTCGCTCGCAGATAAAGTGAAACGAAGTATAATTTGAGCCGTGCCGAGTGGAACTCCGCGTCTCAAGACGCTCGCGCACCCCACCCTTTGCACTGGAATTTCTTTCAGCCAGTCTCAGGACGCTGTTCTAGCAGTGCAGACAAAGGCGTGGGCACGAGCGCGTGGCTTTGGAAAGTGCCTCCTATGCACGAGCTCTCGTACAAACACAAGCGTTTCGCTGAGCTAAGCTCACGCGCCTGTGCCTTTGTCTTCACTGCAGACATTTGTGAGAAGGAGTAGAGGTCTCCTGATTGGTCGACGCTGTGTCACAAATTTAGTTTACGCTCTAAGCGTGGGGGGAATATTCGGCGCTGGCGGCGGCCTTTGCTCCGCCTATTGTCCAAACTCTCCTAATATAGGGCTCTGCGCCAAGGTAGGGTGCCTATATGTCTGTCTGTCTCAGGGTGAAGACATCCATTGTTGCACTGAATGTTCAGCGCGTGACGCTCTCGCGCACTCGGTGCGTGACTTGGGCGCTAAAATGGCGTCTCTGCATTAGCCAAGCTACGCGCTCGAGCTGGTTGACACCAGATTGCGCGTACTTCAAAATGCATAAAAAACGATTGGGCGTAAAAATGGCTGAGATGTCACCACTCAAGCAAAAGCTCGCGTGTCTATGAAGGCACTCGACGCCAAGGTAGAGTGCCTTCATACACACGCGCGCTTTTGCGTGTGTGGTGATATCTCAGCCATTTTTCCGCCGAATTGTTTATTTATGCATTTTGAAATTTGAAGTGCGCGCAATCCGGTGTCACTCTGCTCGAGCGCGTAGCTTTGGCTAATGCATAGACGCCATTTTACCGCCCAAGTCCGAGACCGAGTGCGCGAGAGCGTCACGCGCTGGCACATTCATGGCAACAATGAATGTCTTCACCCTGAGACAGACTATGCTTCGTTTCAGCTTGGGTCCAGACGCAGGCGATGCTACAAGCGCGAGCTCTGGGCTTTCAGCGTCCCTGCCAAGCACGCGCGTTCGTGCAATGCAAGCACTGTTCAGGGTCACACGCTCGCGCTCGTAGCATCGGCTGCGTCTGGACCCAAGCTGAAACGAAGTATAGAGTGCCTTCATACACACGCGCGCTTTTGCTTGAGTGGTGACATATAACCATTTTCACGCCCAATCGTTTTTTTATGCATTTCAAAGTGCGCGCAATACGGTGTCACTCAGACCGAGCGCGCTGCTTTGGCTAATACATAGACGCCATTTTATCGCCCAAGTCACGCACCGAGTGCGCGAGAGCGTCACGCGCTGGCACATTCAGTGCAACAATGGATGTCTTCACCCTGAGACAGACAGACATGTAGGCACCCTAAGACAGACAGACATGTAGCCACCCTACGTCAACGAACGAGCCCGAGCATACGGCACCGAGAGCCGGCGTCTTTAGCAGACGATTTTTTCGACCCAAAGAGGCACGCGTTCCGCAGGCGGCGGTGGTCGCAGAAACTAAAACAGGTGCGGTAACGACAAGGAACTGCAAAGCAGACGACATAAGTATTACAAAACAAACAGTTAAAATAACCCGGCAAACCATTTTTAATTAATTATGTGTACATTCAATGTGTTTTATTAGTAAGGATTATAAAATAATGTATTGGCAACTGATATGAAAAAAGCTCGTGCCGCTTTTGAGTCGAAAAGATCGTCTGCTAAAGACGCCGGCTCTCGGCGCCGTATGCTCGGGCTCGTTCGTTGTCGTAGGGTGCATACATGTCTGTCTGTCTCAGGGTGAAGACATTCATAGTTGCGATGAATGTGCCAGCGCGTGACGCTCTGGCGCACTCGGTGCCTGACTTAGGCGGTAAAATGACATCTATGCATTAGCCAAAGCTACGCGCTCGAGCTGTGTGACACCGGATTGCGCGCACTTCAAAATGCATAAATAAACAATTCGGCGGATAAATGGCTCAGATGTCACCAATCAAGCAAAAGCGCGCGTGTGTATGAAGGCACTCTACCTTGGCGGCGTTCGTTGCGCCATCTCATGTCTCCCGTGCGAAACGGCGCCGTATTGTTTGAAAACAGGGGGCTTCGCTGCGTTTCCATAGGAGCTGAGTCTTTATATTTTTTTACTTTTTCCTCGGGTAAACTCGCTCTTTGCAAACTTTACACAAAACAATGCACCATCTGTGGGCAACGCTGCATAAAGTCGTAGCGAAATAGGTTAAGCAACCGAATTTTGCGGTCGATTTAAATAGCCTTGCCGCTCCTTGAATGACCCAGTACATCTGGGGTAACCCCCTGAAGAGCACAGGAATATTTTAATGTTGGTTTTGGCATAAACTTCATTTGGCCGTTTAGTCCGTCTATAAACTGAACGTCGAGATAATTTTTATAGGTTAAGCTTACCGGGAAGAATAAATCACGGGATTTTGAAAGTTGTGCGTAGTTTGGGTTGCCATGAAAAAGTCTTTATTGAAAAACGTAACAATAACGTAAAGGCAGCGATACCTTTCAATCTTAGAAATCTATCGAAAACCCGTTCCTTTGGAACCAATGGAACTTCGAATGGAAAAACGCTTGAATATTACGAGGGGACGTTCAGCTCGCGTTCCAGTTTTAGAGGATTGTGTACAACAGTTGTTCCAGATGAAACAATGCTGCAACGATTCAATTCCGTGCTTGCGTGTTCAAAGCATTAGAATGCGGTTTATAAAAATAGTTTTTCTCCAGCTCTTGGCATACTCTCTTTAGAGGGTGTGCAGTGAGGGTTGCCTGTAAAGAGAGGTCAATGCATCTGATCCGCAGCAAAAGTCTGCCGTCAAGCCAGTTGCTTCAGACGAAGCTGGAAACGAGGGTTATCTATATATACACACTAGCTACACCAAATTTCGCCAAAAGAAAAAAAAAGAAAAACTCACAACAGTTAACAGACGATTGAGCCTTTAGAATGCAGAACTTTTTAATAAACAGTTGCACGTTGCCTTATCACTGTGATTAGGAGATCAATACGTCTTCCGGCCTGATTCTTTTCCATTTACGTAGGACCTGCAATATAAAGAACCATAAACTTGTAAACATAATCCGCAATAGGATGTGAATTGTTTCCCACAACTCAATATAATATGTACAATTAATCACCCATGCAAGCCGGCGCTCTGAGGCGCAGATCCTTATTGTTATTGAAACCAGAATTGCTAAATCTCAAGGCGCCATTAAGGAATGACAAATAACAAGAGTACCGACAGTTTCAATTCCGGGATTGAAGTTTTCTGGCGCCAGCGGAATATGATTTCATTTATTTTTTCTCGGAATTCCTATAAAGATAGCAAAATGCTGATTTCATTTTGTTGAAGTTTAGAAAGCCGAGGTGCTCCAAACGTTCGACTGCACGCCACAAAGACAGCTATAATATACACATAACGTTCGATGTCCTATCACAGGAAAATGCCTCGCACATTTCAACATGCGTTCTGTTTTCATCATTCCATTCAAAAGGTTATCGCTTATCAGATCTCTCCTTTCTCAGTAGTATCAATGCGCCACCTCCAGAGATACGGGATACGGAAAACTCAACCGCAAACAATTATACTTAAGGTCTTGTGTTTTCAGTTTATACGGACAAACCATGAAAAATAGCACTCGAGCTAGCTTGAGAGAAATGTGGTTAAGACGAAAAAAAAATATATATAGTTGTCGTTGAGTAAGAGGACGCCAAGATTCTCGGGAAGGAATTTCTATTCATAGCTTTATTTTATGTTCACCCGGAACCACGCTGTATGAAATATCTATGTGTGGGCACCGCGCGCATCGCAGGTGCCAGATAAAGTCCTCTCCTCGCATTAGTTGCAAGCGGCGTCACCAGATGCCTCCTCGATATGTGGCTACTCACAGCCTGTCGCTTTCCAGGTTTCCTATGCATATTTATGGAGGACATCCTTTGTTTTAGAGTCGTTTTTTTTTAGTGTGCCACATCGTCTAGAACTTGGCACTTGCGCTTAGCGTGCCGCTTAGGTGCTGCATAATCATTGACCCTAGTTTTGTGCCTTAACGGCGGCAGCAACAGTTTTAAAGAAACGTTGAAGAGGACAGATGTCCAGCGCGGCGTCCGAACTAGTTTTCGTCAATGTCAGAGTCGATGCTCCGTGCGGAAAGATCGCGTTTTTTGGTGCCCTTGAAACGAGACACACTTTTTCCGTCCTTTTACTCACTTGCGCCGTCGGAACGTCGGAGGCGCTGTCGGCTAAGGCTACTCGGGCTCGCGTCAAAAGGACTTTATCTGGTCGATCGCCACGCAGTATTTACCGTGCTGTGTGTCCTCGTCTGTATAGATCGTACACCTTGCCAGAACACTGCTCACACTCAAATGACCTTGTGGCTTCTTCTTTATTCGTGAGCAACACCCCTTATCCTGTTTCCGTCTCTTTTCGGTACAAGTACCGTGCCAGGAACGCTTCTCCGATCGGTCTGTTTTGCGTACTCTTTCGCAAATAGATCGAGAGTGGTTCCAAAATAAAAACAAGTGACGCCAAAAAAATAAAACTGAAGTGGCATGCTGTTAGATGAAGCCATGCTTGGCGATTGTGCGTAGAAGTTACGGCAAACCGCACGACCGAACGCGAGCGTCGCCGTTGCCGCAACGTCCCAAAACATGGCTGCAGCTCTAGCTTGTGTGGACTGTTGAAGGAGTGCGACCTGCAGCAGGACAGCGCCGGCAACTTACACCACAGCTTCAGTAACACCGCCAGGATTACGGCCGGTGAAAACATAACACCTTCACGAAGTCATCGGGCGAACACCGGTCTAAGACGCCTTCCGGGCGCCATTGTACAGGGCCGTTTAAACGTACCCGGGTCACGGCTACGTCTCAAGGAGGCTGGAGAATTTTAGGCTCCCGTTTTTGTTTTTTTCCAGCATAAATATGGGGCGATAAACACCGATTTTCTTTTTGTCCGACACCTAAAAATAATTAGAAAACGAACAAACATACAACCATTTGTAATTACGAGCGCACGCCTTCCGCCGCCATTACCGAGAGAGAGAGAGAGAGAGAAAAAAAGAAGTAAATACTCTAATTAAAGTAGACAAAGAAAACACGAAAGTATAATTTCGTTTTCTGTTTTTTCAGGTGAATCTTAACAAATGCGAACTCACAGTTGACTGTTCTTCCAAGGCTTTTGATGATTAAATTCACTGTGTCTCCCAGAACAGGCAGGCCACTCGTAATATTTCCCAGGATCTTGATGAGGCCGCAGACAAGCCCGTTCAACAACTCGTTGAGGGAACTGCCTGTGATGCTGTTGAGGAGACACTGAAGCAAAGAATAAGAACGTGTCTCAATTGTACAGCAGTTGCAGATTATTTTCTTATTGCCGCAATGTCTAAACCCGTTTTTTTCTTCTTTTTCATATCCGTTTTTTTTATGTGATACAGTTTGTAGTTAATGACAGGTTAGAAAACGCGGTGCGGTACTTATCACGTTCACGCCCCTTGCTTTCTCATAGGTTCTTCGACGTTACTAATGGCTGACGCGTCAATCTCATTGGCTGCGGATGGCTAAGGAGATGTTAGGGACACGCCCCGCCCACGCGTCTCTTAAACTATCGCTGACAGTATACCATTTGAAGGGCCACCAAACCGCTGGATTGTGCGCGTCCGTGTGACGTAAAACGGTAATTAAATGTACCAAGAAAAAAAAAAACACCTGAATTGGCGCATATGTATACGTCAATTACATTTCTTTTTGTTATTTTTAGCGAAAGGTGTTTCCTCGTTAATTCTAGCAATCAAACCTGAATTGATATATATATATATACATACACCGAGAGTTGGTGAATATGTTTTTCTGAAATATGTGCGTTCGAACAAAAATTGGCTCCAAAATTTGGCGCCTGTACGTAGCAATGTGAACATTTCGTCAAAGGTGTATTTCAGAGGTGGGTTCTACCTCGTAAACTTACGAGGCGTAACCACCCTTCCTGTAAAAAATATGGAGCAAAAACTCTTTGCAAGGTCAATGGCGGTCGGCGACGCAGACGATCGAGTGGCGGGGACGCGTTTGGCGCAATGATAGATGGCGTCGGGATCAGCGTCCGAAGTTGTGGCCGACAAGCGAAAGACGGCCGACGACACAAAGACGAAATCCGGCGGCAGCAAGAGCACCGTCGTTGTGCAATTCCGTTTTCTTTTATTTTTGTTGCTTCAAGTATCCCGATCATTGTCCGGATTTATTTTAAACCAATGGTGTATTTCCTAAAAAAAATATTATGTTCCTTTAATAGACCCTGGTCGTAGCGGGCAGTCTTGAAATAGTCTTAAAGCAAGCCGGAACAAGGAGGTATGCTAGCGCCACCTATCGAGACGTGTGCCAAACGCGCCCCGCCATTTGACTCGGTCGTCTGCGTCGCCGTCCACCATTGACCCTCTCAAGTGTTTTGCCCTTTTTTTTTTACAGAAAGAGAACTACACCTTATAATTTTACAAGGTAAAAGTCACATTTGAAATAAACATTTGACGAAAGGTTTAGATCGCTACGTGCAGGGGCCGCGTTTGGCATTTCAGACTCGCACATTTCGACACACAAACTCACTTTCCTCCAAATTAGCGGAACGCGCGTCATCACCCAATGTAGCCCCGTAAAAAACGTATTTTATTATCAGTACCAATATTTCGAAACAATTGTAGACTTTCACATATTAGGACGGCTCTTTTCAAGGTTAACAGATGGATGCTAACGGCTGCACCCTTCGTAACGGGTGGTAGCTTCCGCCACCTACCCTATCATAGTTCATCTCTCTAAAGTGCCGATGTGGCTAGATCAGAACGACTATAAAAAGAAAGTGTGTTGTCATTCCTATTTTAGGCATACAGTGTTGGGTGTGTATATTACTCTATAGTTCGGGCAGCAACTGACCCAGCCCGTATTAAACACAAATTCAACTCTATTACGTCACGGCGCTGAGGTGGCGCTGCTGTCCACACTGCTGATGCGCAGACGCTTCATCTAAAGCGAACATTGCTTTAGCACAAGCGCAGTGGCCATACGTGTGGGCAAACGCACGCTGAATTTTAAACAGTTGGTTTGTGTCTAGGGCACGGCTCCATGACTTCATGAAATATCACGCTATATCTTAGG
>JAZHYW010011516.1:0-40557 GCA_037355805.1 Ixodes ricinus | reverse complement strand
TCGGTTTGCAATCGAAGCGCATATCGGCCCTGACGGCACCGCACCCAGTGGAGAAATAGTGCAACCAACCTATTCTGCGCTGTCCATGCGCAACGTAGCAGAGGTTGGTTCCACTATTTCTCCAAGGAGTGCAGTGCCGTCGGGGCCGAGAAGCGCTCCAATCGCCAACCGAAACCTAAAAACCCGTCGAATTTGTGCGGTTTTTCAGAAAGCCGTAAAATACTTCTCGTGCCTTCTATTCTTCTGCAATTTGTTGATTTAGTACCTTTTTCATGATGCTGAGCAATTTTCTACTTGAAACCTTGCCCTCAAACACAATTTAAAAAAGTTAATTAAGCAAAAATAATGAACAATTTAATTATCCTGGACTTCAATAATTTTCATAAACAAGCCCCTGACCCAGGACAAAACGACAAGCCTTCTTCTTTCTTTTTTTTTGTTGTGAAGCGTATTTTTACAATATCGAATTTCTCCACCTTTCGTGAAACACCCTGATATATATATATATATATACATATATGCCCTAATTTTTAGGATTTTTAAAAATCTTAGCAAAAACACCCGGTATATATATATATATATATATTACATATATGTATATAAAACGCCTAAAAATGAGGGCGTTTGAAAAAAAAAAAAAAAACTTAATTCGGGAATAAACTACCAGCCAGAGCGGACGTCCGGAATTCCCAAAACAAACTAATTAACCAGCTAATTAAGTGAAATATGTTAGTTAACTATTTAATTAGTGGAAATAGACATATGGTTCCAATTAGAAAGTTGCTGAGCGTTATCGAAAACCACTAAATCAGTCATTTTCCGAAAGACTTTGAGCACGTGAATAGAGTAGTAACGCACTAAAATTACAGCTGGTGTGGCAGGTACAAGGCTAGGGGTTGCGGAAAGCGCCGGCGCGATTTTTCCTCTATTATCCAGCCCCAGCCTGTACCTGCTCCACGAGTGGCAAATTTAGTCCGCTACTACTCTTCTGAAAGCACTCAAAGTCTTTCTGAAAATGACTGATTTTGTAGTTTTCATGAACGCTCACCAACTTTCTAATTTGAACTATATGTCTATTTCCACTAATTAAACAGTTAATGAACACATTTTAATTAATTAGATAGGCTAAGTAGTATGTTTTTGGCAATTCCTGACGTCTGCCGTGAGCTGGTAATTTGTTCCCGAAGACATTTTCTTCTTTTTTTCCACCGCCCTAATTTTTAAGATTTTTGAAAGTCTTCACAAAAACTACCCGGTATATATGTGTATACAAGCTACGCCGACCTTAAGCCATATGACATTCCTTACGAAGGAAAGGGGGGGGGGGGAGGACCAAAGACCCAGTCAGGAATCACGCCTTTTTCGCTAACCCCTTTCAAATGCAATTAGAAAAATGAATTTAAAAAAATGCCAAGCCGGTTTACGGACTTCAGAACGTAATGGTGACGCGTTTTTCCGATAGGCGAGTACCCCGCATTTCAAATAAAGCAACCTTGTAAACATGAAGAGAGGATCCTTGTGAAAATGCAGTTATGAGTTTAAATACAACCTGCAATGTACAAACAATTTTGCCCCAAGTCATACCACAGAGTTTTTATTTTGGTTTAAAGTACTGCAGTGGACACTTCAAGGAAGCTTGTACGGTGTATTATCAATTGCGGATTCTATTAGTACACGCTGTTTGAATCTGTTGACATAGACAGTTGAAAAGACTGTGTAATTTGTTATTTCCTCATTGTTGCCCTCTTTATAATGGACATTTTGGTATGATGTGGAACCTATATAAGGTTACATCGCACCACATCCGCATTCAGGGAAGCGTTTTTCTTAGACATCAACAGTTGTCATTGGTTGCTAAGATAGCTACTTTTGATACCTGTCGGTTTATCTCAGCTGTCACGAATGGGTGTGACTACGTAACGTATATCTAAGACAGTCTTACTAATACTGCCTCGAATAAGAACATTAGTGCAAGACGTTGATCTCGGTCAGGCAATCACCTTTTCCATGAACACAGGTACTATTTGCTAATCATTGGTTTCAGCTTCACACCGGCTGTAATAAAGAACGTGAGATCAAATCACTCACACGTTGGTTTCAATCATTTTTTCTCAATGTATTACTAAAGGTTATTCAGTCCTCTTGCACTTTACATTACTTCAACTTTCATTCATAAAATAGGTACCGCTTTCTTTCTCTGCATCAATTATGTTTTCAACGTTACTTTCAACAAACTTATAGCGCACCAGGATCTAGTGCCATTCATGAGAGACGCACAAAGTGAGATATCAAGAAGTCAGACCAACGCTCTTGACGACGCCATTCCTCAGCAAGACCAACATGAATTAACTTTGCTAATCGGACTTTCCTCCACCGTCTTCGACTCATAATTAAAAGCAGGTGCGGCCTCCAGCAAAAGTCCAGCCTACTGCGCTCCCCCCCCCCCAACTTTCTTCTCCTTCTTGACTATGTATCGCTCTTGTACTAGCAATTCGGAGTAGATGGTTAGACACACAGACGCAGATGCCTAATGATTGGCCGGTGGCTGCAACCCGAGTGGCCAGCATCCACGCCCTGCCATGCCTGCATTCGTAATATTGGCGCTACGTTGCCCGTCCCCCGCAAGTTCCATGCCAAGGAAAAGAGGTTCATTCTTCCCTCCCTCCTTCTTTATATTCAGTTCCGCGTTTTCTTTCATTTACGAGATAGTCGCTTTCGTTTCCCTCGGCACCGGGCGGCTAATTGATGTCGTCGCGAAAAGCGCTTTCCCTGATCTCCTGGCTCCCCTCTTCGTTTATCCTGGCCGAAAAGTTTGCCTCACCAAGTTATGTGGAGACGGTGCATTCCTTTGTCCGACCCGCATTGCATGGCAAGTGAACGTTCCCCGATGCGGGTCGCGCAGTTCTAAGTGCAGTTTTTGTTTGTGTTTATTTTGTTGCGATTATTGCAAGGGCCGTCATTGTTCGCTAGAAAGGCTAAAGCAATGAAGCCTGAGACTGCGAGAGCGGCTGCCTAGTCGTTAATTCTCGGAATAACGAGTTTGGCGCAGCTGCGGTCGCCGAGAATGTAAACCTGCGGGCGGTGTAAATACGAGTCTGCGCTCCTCGCGAAGGTGCGTTTTTTCCGGTGCCAGATTGAGATTGTGTTTCGTAATTCCACGGCAGGATTCGAATGGCGGGTATAAGGGCGACCCTATAACTGAAGTACAACTCGCTATGGGTTCAAGCTCTCGGCAATCTAAGGCTGAAAAAAAAACTTTTAGTTATATGTTGTCTTTTTGGCGGAAGGTTATTGAAGTTATGGCTACATGAAGCTAACATCGAATGCGTTTTCCTTTTAGGTCTTTCGTTTTTAACGCTTTGTTTTCACGTGACAACGTCTTACCCGAAGAGGTGTATGAACAGCAACATTGTGCAAAGAAAACATACCTCCTTACAACCGCCTACTGCTCTGTGACCATAAACCAGAAATCAATTATTGTTATTTCGTTTTGCAGCTACTGCACTTGACTCGATGTCTCACTGTTTTGAAACACGCCCATTCAGTCCCCTTCCACGTAGGCGCGGGGTGAAAAGGCGCCTTCGATGAACCATCTGAATAGGCGCTCGGTGGAGGTTAACTTAATGGGGCTAGCATACGCTGCTATTAAATTTCTTTCTTTCTGGTATAACTTCAAAGTTGAATATACTGGGTGTCCCAGGTCTCCAGGCTCGAACTAACATGAACCATAAAAATGGAAGCCTGCACGTAGCAATCTAAACTTTTCATCAAAGGTGTATTTCACAGGTCAGTTGCTTTCTCATAAAATTACAAAGCGTAACTCCCTTTAAAAGAAAACAAAATACGGCCAAAACACTTGCCAGGGTCAATGGTGGCCGGCGACGAAGACGACCGAGTCGAGTAGCGTGGTGTGTTTGACATTCGTATTGATATATGGCGTCGGGGAGAAGCTTCCAGAGGTGTAGCCGACCAGAGAAAGAAAGCAGACGACACGCAGGCGAAATTTGTTGGCAGGAAAGGCGCCGTCGTTTCGTAAACGCGTTTCTTTTTTTCATTGAGTTAGAGGGGTACTCCGGCGATTTCTTCATGGTCCCCGATTTGCTTGAAATTTTGCTAAACTCGCCAAACAACATCGCTAAAATAGTATCCCAAATATTAGGTCAAAATAATGATTTTTCACAAAGTTATTGAATTTACAATTTTGGTCCTCACCGTGTTTTTCAAACTGAAAGTCTCTACTGGCAACAACGAAAAAGTGACGTCAGTGGAAGGCAGCGGTTCACTCTTTGGACTGTAGAATTTGTTTCCAACTGATTGGAAGCGGTTTAATGGTGTCAAATGAATGCTTTGGAGGCTCGCTCCAGTACCTGCGCTCCAGCACGGAACAAATGATTGGCATATTCTATTTTTTAGACTGTTTGCTCGACTGGCAAGCCTGCCTGCCACTGACGTCACGGCACTGAAAAGTGCGGGTATATTTGAATGTTGGTTTTTGCATCATTTTCATTTGCCGATTTCACAATAACTATTATGAATTTCGCGATACTAAATAGCATACCGGAAAGGGTAAAGGCCGGGAGTCAGAAAATATAGTTAGTTGAGGTAGCTCAAAAATCGCCGGAGTAACCCTTTAAGCCCGGTTCAGACAGTTGCGTTTGACTGCGTTTGACTGCGTTGCGGCAGCGAGACACCAGTACATCCTTGCTGCTTATATCGCGTGCCAAGAAGATTCCTTGAATTGGATTCCACGCTTCATACGAAGCGCAGATGTGCCGGTGACTCGCTTTCGGTTCTTGCCGCAACGCAGTCAAACGCACTCAAACGCAAGTGTCTGAACCGGCCTTTACGTTTTTATTGTTCGCATTTATTGCTTAACGAAAGGTAAGTTACAGAAACATTATGTTCATTTTATTAAACCACGGTGGTCGCGAGCTGTCTCGATAAGGAGGTAGCGCCATCTATCAATACAACCACCAAACCCGCCCCACTAATCTACTTGGTCGTCGGCGTCGCCGCCAGCCGTTGACCCGGAAGTTTCGTTGGCCCTATTTGTTACAGAAGAGAGCTACGCCTTGTAATGTTACCAGAAAACATCGCCTGTGAAATACACCTTTGACGAAATGTTTAGTTTGCTACGTGCAGGCGTCGATTTTTACGGTCCACTTTGCATCGAGCCTGATGACTTGGGAAACCCTATACAGAGAGTGCACAATAGGTGATAAGATATATCTTTTGACCCAAAGCTGTTACTAATACAGCAAGCAATTTTTAAACTTGAGCCTAAATATCAGTGTCGAGGCGCTTTCCATGTTTCATTGTACACATGTAAATGAAATGTAAAGCACAAATATGACCTCATTAGGCCAATCATTATGTGAAAAATAAATGTTGATATATATACTATATACGACTTATTTTTCGCGGGCTCAATATTTCGCGATTTAGGTCAAAGTTGAAGTTTTAGAATTATTCACGGGTTCTAATTTTCGCGACGCCTTGGGATCTGAATATAGGTTCCAATGTGTTTACATTTTACCAGAATTGTTCGCCGGACCTATTTTTCGCGAATTGTAGGCCACTCGTGAAATTCGCGAAAATTAGGTCCTCGCAGAAAATGAAGTCGTTTACAGTATATATATATATATGATGAGAGAAAGAGAAAGAAGAGAGAGAGATTTTTATTTTTTTCAAGGGAAGTGCACTCAACAAGATCATCATTGTATGTCCAATGTTCACATGATGTCACTCGCGCGGCCATCTTGTGACACGCCACAAGCGTCCAGTGCGGCCGCGGGGATGTGGAGATCAAGAGCGAACAAAGCAATAATCAAACAAAAATGTTTGCACTTCTTTCGATTGACTGTGTGACTTGTTATTCAAGACGCTTGTGTTTTGTCTTAGCATCTGGTCTGTTGGGGTCGTGGTGTATTGCTTAGTTGTATTCGTTTACCTCATATTGTACTAATTGCTTCTTTCGATCAATTCTGTGATTAACAAATAAATGTTTTATATCATTAATTTAATGGTATAAATAAAGTTGTTATTTTTATACATGCGTTGTATTTCGTAAATTGACACTTAGATGTTGCCACGTATTTTACTCATAAGCAATTATTTGGAATGATTAGTTAAGAGTGCGCAGGTGCCGTATAAAAGTACAGATATGGCCAAGTGCAGACAAATTCTAAAGAGAAGAAAAACGCAGAATATAAAGTTCTGAATAAAAAAAAACTGTACTTTTAAACAACACATCTAAAAGAAAAAATCAAACACCATATAGAAAAAACTACAGATACATATGCACATTATTTCATCGTATATGTCGATATGTAGGTTAAGAAAATGAGGTTGAATAATGTATGATGAGCAATAGGTTTATGAGAATGTTTATTGCAATATAATATAAACACTGAACTATTTTTTGTTTTTGTTTTCCATATATTTTAATTCATCGGCATAAATCGGTGTCTAAGCGTCGTTTAATTAACAGCAAACTTCAGTATTGTAGATAACAAAAGTACACAAAAAGCATTATAAGCTAATGCAATAGTTTTTGTGCATTACTGCGCTTTACTGAATGCAGGTGGCAATGCATTTTGAAATTATGCGACATCCCTATGATATATGTGCTCTTTCCTTTCACTGTTATGCCGGGTGATATTTTTTATTAGAAACAGACCTATTACAAAACACCCGTAAAAGATGCAATAATACGGTCTGTGCAAGTGAGTTATACGGCCAGGGGGACAGTATGTGGGTGGTATAATCTTTGCGATAAGTCGGCTAATTATTTAAAATGTCGTTAATTAACTTTTAATTAGTAAACAAAACACATGGTTCCAATTATAAACTTAGAGTGCGTTATCGAAAACCACAAAATACTTTTTTAGAACGACTTGAAGCTCATGAGAAACTCGGGGGTGCGCAAAAAGTGACCACTCGTGAAGCAGGCGCAGAGATAGCAGTGACGCAATGCGATAATGATCAAACCACCCGCGCTCCGCCGCTGCTAGCTTTGCGCCTGCTTCACGAGTTGTAACTTTGGCGCGCCCCCGAGTTTCTCACGAGCTTCAAGTCGTTCTAAAAGAGTTGATTTTGTGGTTTTCGATAAAGCTCTTTGAGGTTCTATTTGGAACTATATGTCTATTTTACGACGTGCTGTCTATTCGTACAACGTGCTGTCGCAAACACCATCCGACGACGCGTACGACCATCTAAAATATTTCCTCCTGACTCGGACAATATCAACACAGCGCTCACGGATCCAACAGCTGCTGACCGCACAAGAGCTTGGGGATCGCCAGCCGTCGCAGCTCCTCCATCAGATGCGTCAACTGCTCGTCTCGCATAACCACGACGGTCATGACGCAATTCTGCGTGAGCTCTTCTGACAAAAGCTACCAGAAGGCACGAAGGATCCTAGCCGCTGCAGTCGACATGTCGCTGGATCGTCTTGCGATGCTAGCAGACTAAACTGCTGACTACTCCGCTCCAGCTGTTCCTGCAGTCACAACACCTGCTTCACAACCGTGAAAAACGGCCGCCGCCAAAATTGAATAAAAAATGGAGCAGTTGGCTGCTGCCATCGCCACCTTCGGACCTGACCAGGACCGAGCAGATCGATCAAGGCCGCGCAGTTCTTCTCTTGGCCGATCGCCCTCTCGCCGCACTACCAACTCCGGTGGTCGGTCGATCTGCTGGTACCATCGCACCTTTGGTGACCAAGCAAGACGCTGCACCGACTCCTGCTCATGAACGGGAAATGCCGAGGCCCGGTATACTGGCGGCGATTGATCCCAGCCAGCCCAGCAGCCGCCTGTTCTATGTTCGCGACACTCTCTCAGACACCCTGTTCCTCGTTAATACTGGTGCGAAGGTTTCTGTGTTACCTGCTTCCCCTGCTCTCCGCAAGCTGCAACCGACTAAACGGTCTTTTCGGGCGGTCGACAGCTTCGCAATAGCCACATACGGTCAACGTTGCCTGACTATTAAGATTGGACTCAGGCGGACGTTCCGATGGGTATTCGTCATCGCGGACCTACAACAGGCCATTATAGGCGCTGATTTATTGAATCAATTCGGAATTCGAGCCAACATTAGCAGCCGCACGCAGACTGACGCCACCACAGAGTTGTCTGTCCAAGGTATCTTATATAACCTGACAGTTTACCCAATGCCACGTTCTTCGGTTTCATCATCGTATGAAGCCATCCTTGCCCAGTTCCCATCTATCACAAAACCATGTAACATGGAGTCTCCAGTAAAACAAAGAGTCATGCACCAGATAACCACCACAGGTGCGCCTGTCTCTGCGCGACCTCGTCGACTCGCTGGTGAGCGTCTGCAGATCGCGAGGAGAGAGTTTGAACACATGTTACAATTAGGTATTTTCCGGCCACCTTCTAGCAACTGGGCATCACCACTTCGCATGGTCCTAAAAAGGATCTAAATGACTGGCGCCCGTTCGGAGACTATCGGGCACTCAATGCCTCTACAGTGCCCAACCGATATCCTCTCCCACATGAACAGGATTTTTCTGCTAACCTCTTTGTAACCATGATTTATTCCAAGATAGACTTAGTCATGGCCTACCATCAAATTCTGTCGCGTCCAGCGATATCTCCAAAACAACTATCACCACCTCATTCGGCCTTTTCGAGTATATCAGAATGCCCTTCGGTTTGAGGAATTCGGCGCAGACATATCAAAGGTTCATTGACGAAGTCACCAGAGGGCTCCATTTTATATTCGCCTATGTTGACGACATCCTCGTTACCAGTACAAACCCGGCTGAGCACGAACGACACCTCCACCTGCTCTTCGATCGACTTCAAAAAGCAGGCATTGTCATCAACCCTAGCAAATGCCAATTTTGGGTCAACGACTTGAAATTCTTAGGTCATCGCGTCACGCCCCAAGGAATCTTTCCTCTTCTAGAAAAAGTTAAGGCAATCCGTGAATTTCCACGCCCCACTTCTCTCCGAAAACTTCAGGAATTTCTGGGCCTCGTCAACTTTAACCTCAGGTTTATACCTAACTGCGCCGGCCTCCTGCAACCACTAACGGATCTTCTGAAGACCACAAATAGCCCCCAAGCGTTACTACCATTGAGCAAACACGCTGAATTAGCATTTTCAACGGTAAGAGGCGCTCTGGCAAGTGCAACGCTTCTCGTTCATCCGGGGCCAGACGCTAACATTCGCGTTATAACTGATTCTTCAGTCACTGCTGTAGGCGCGGTGCTACAGCAATTTCTGGACAGCGACTGGAAGCCCATAGGTTTTTTTCTCTCAGAAGTTAAATCCAGCAGAAACACGCTACAGTACATTCGGGTGAGAGCTGCTATCCATATACCTGACTGTGAGGCACTACCGATACTTTCTTGAAAAAAGACAGTTATATGTACTACCTGACCACAAGCCGCTGACGCTTGCCTTTCAAGATAACCACAACGCCTATTCTGCACGGCAAATTCGACACCTAGCTTTCATCTCAGATCACCGTCAACCTTCGCCATATCAAAGGAAGAGATGACGCAGCGGCTGATGCCCTGTCACGTGTCGGGGCTATGTCATCGCCTTTTGTAGAGCTCGACCTTGAGACACTGGCTGTAGCGCAAGAGGAAGACTCTGAACTTCAGCATCTCCGAGACACTTCCACGTCTTTACATCTGAAAGAGATACTCTTCCGACAGTTTGCGAAAAAAGTCATCTGCAACATATTCATGGGGACCAACCGACCCTACATTCCTCCCAAATTACGTCGAGAAATTTTCGAACAACTCCATGGCCTCAGCCACCCGGGCGTTCGAGCTACGCAACGCCTCATCGGTGCACGTTACGTGTGGCCACGGATGAACACTGACGTTCGTGATTTGACAAAACAGTGCCTCTCGTGCCAGCGATCAAAAATTACTCGACATACCAACACACCTATGATGCCATTTTGTACAGCAGGTGCCCGCTTCGATCATATCCACGTTGGCAATGTGGGCCCTCTTCCTCCATCCCGAGGTTTCATCTACATTCTAACATGTGTCGACCGCTACACTCGTTGACCGGAAGCAGCACCTATTCCAGATATGACGGCACGGACAGCTGCTGCGACCTTTGTTAACATATGGGTCAACCGTTTCGGGTGTCCATCCATTGTCACAACAGACAGAGGTCAACAGTTCCAGTCCGCTTTATTCTCATCATTAACACAGTGGCTTGGAACTCGCCACATCCATACAAAGGCCTACCACCCCTCTGCCGACGGCATGGTGGAAAGCCTACATCGGCAGCTCAAAACCGCCATCGTAGCACCTGAAGGCCGAGCTAACTGGGTGGACCACATACCTATGGGGCTCTTAGGTCTACGCTCTTTTTTCAAAGAGGACCTTAACTCCGCATCAGCAGAGCTGGTGTATGGCTCACCATTACGTCTACCGGGCGAGTTCTTCATTCCCACACCATACCACGGCACTGCCCCTACCTTTCACCACTATCTCGATGAGTTACGAAACTTCCTTCGTCGCTTGCAACCTGTGCCATCACGTCAACCAGCTCATCCAAAGATCTTCACCAGCCAAAACCTTACGACTTGTACCCATGCATGCTTACGCAAGGTATGAATCAAGAAAGGCCTCACTCCACCTTACAACGGCCCCTACAAGGTTCTGGTGCGGACTTCCAAAACATTCACGCTGGACATCAACGTTCGTGAAGAAGTTGTTGCGGCCGACAACATAATACCTGCGTTTATGGAAAGCGCTCTCCCCACACTCCCCAAGAGCCTACCACCTTTTCCTGGGCGACCCCTCAGACATGTTTCATGGCATTTATAGCATCGCTTTTACAGATCGCAACTTTGGGACTCAATCGTTCACAGCCCAGGACTTGGATTCCTGCCAAATACCATGCGCACATCACTCGCAGTACCTCCGCCAGAACTGTGGTTTCTTTTTCAGGATACAAGCCTATTAGCCTTGATTCCTGGAAGGGGGGGGGGGCGGGATCCTGTGGCTACGCGCCAATAAAATATCTCTAGAAAAAGAAAAGCCACTAAGAGATCTCTAGGAAATGAATTAATGGTCGAAGCGCAAGGGGATTAGAATAAAAGCCCAGTTGGATTTCGGTCATCGACCTGGTCGGACCTCTCTATATTCTACACCGAATGTTCGTCGTCTACAGACTGGTTTGTGAGCTTGATCCCGGGCGGTCATTTTTCATACATTTCAAACGAAATAGTAATTATCCCGATTACCTTGCTCATCACCAGCATCTGCTATTTGCTTTCAGCGTTTTCGCGTTAAGCAAGCCACCAGGTAGCGAGCTCATGAACCGGTTAGCAGGAAACAAACAGGATGCAATGCGACACAGAAAATACATGACCTTCGAGTTGGCCTTATATGTAATATTTCAGTACCCCATAATTTAGCTCCTTGAATATAATAAAACTTCTGGCGAAACTACGTTCGCCCGCGCAATTTCAGGTATGCGTACTTAACAACTCGTCATTATGTGCGATATGAAAAAGAATTCCAGTATAGTCCGTACCTGTAGAGAGTCTTCATCGCGTGAAATATCAGCTTGCAAAAATGTAGAGCAGGAAAAATGTTTTTTTTTCTTTGTATGTTTCGGATTTTTCTAATACACAATATTTTTCTTCCGCTGAACATTTTGATAAGACGCTTCAAACGGCGTTACTACTTTCAGAGAGGACAAACGTTCATTTTGCGTAATATTTCAGAGAAAATCAAGAATCAGCCACAAGGAAATATTCTAACAATACACATTCTCGTCCCTAAATTTTTTTTTCTACACCTTCATTCCTTTCGAAGAATTTAGTTTCGTGTATTGCAAGTTAAGGAACTTCACTAATGTTAAGGAAAACTGATTAACAACCCAGATTCATCGCCGGCATTGCGAGGTAATTACCGCTAATATATAGCACAGCGTACAATTTTAAGCTGCAGGCCATTTCGGAGTGCAGCTCTTTGGCGCCCGTTTCCGTGTTTCGCGGTGTCGGCGTCGGCGTAACCACGCTAAATTTAGTTGTAAAATTGACATCACGTGACCTCATCGCCAATTCACATTTCCGCGAAATTTAGCGGGGAAATTCAGTTTCTCTACTAGATTTAGAGGACAAATTCAGTTTGTCAGCTAGATTTATCGGGAACATTGATGTCACGAGACCTCAACACCAATTCGATTCCCCGCTAAATTTAGCGTGGAAACTGAATTGGAGCGGGATGGGAGAGGAGGGGATGAAGGAGGAGGAGGGGAGGAAGAGGAGGGAAGGAGGAGAGGGTACGGAAGAGGAGAAGGGGTATACCCTCGCCTCCGTGCCCTCCCCTCGTCCCCCTCAAGAGCTGCGCTCAAATTTCCCTTTACAGGATTTGTAAATATCTTTCATTTTTCCGGAAAGGAAGGAAGAAAACTTTATTTACAATAAAACGGCAACTTTACTCCAGGTTGCTTGAAAAGGCTGCCAGGTCAGCGTCCGAGTAGTCGGCAAGGTTGAATGGGTCTTCAGATCTGGGGCTAGAGAGCCAGTCGCTCCATGATATACTGCCCTATGCAGTATGTGCATTAGGAAGTTTCCGGTGCATTGCGGAATTTGTGTGCGAGGTATGGGGTTGTGAGAGTTTTATTTGCCTTTGTCTTTTGACTGAGTTCTGGTGTTGGGTGAAGCTCTTATGGGAATTAGGGTTTGTTTGGCTACACTTTCTAGCTTTTGCAAGAAGTGTTTTTGGTACTGAATGAATTTTGTGTTTCGGTGTTCTCTCCGGTGATACATGCGGGTTGCTAGGCGGCCGGAAGTTGTGAGCTCGGGCTTGCGCATATGCACGCTCATTGCCTGGCAGATCCGCATGTCCGGGGACCCGTAATATATTATTAGCGTCTGTGTTGTTAAGGGTTGCGGTTATGAGAGAGGCGGCATTATCAGGGAGTCTGTTAAGACGGAGGGCACTGGTGGCTTCTTGAGAGTTCGTTAGGATGATTGGTGATTGTGTTGTTTGTGTTCAATTACCTGAAATACGGATATCTGTCAAAATAGCCAGTGCGATTGCAGTTTTTTATGCTTCTGTCGTTCTTATACTTGTGTCGTAGTGTGTCAGTCAGCTAATAGGGTGACGAAAACCGCGAATTGCGTTTCGTCTAGAGCTGCTACTTCCGCAGGAAGGTAATTAAATGCGAGACTGGCATTGACGTAGAGTACCCGTTGGTCTTCGAAGGTCTTAATGACGACATTGGGGATACCTTTGACACCTAGTTGGCGTCTTTTGCTGCGCCTGGGAGCGTCCCTATTAGTTGGTATGGCTGCAGTGTGTATACGACGGTACCTTCCTGGATTGCATTTTGTAGGCGTCTTAGTTGTCGAATCGTGTGGGCCACCAGGTGTTTCAGTGAATTTGTTGTTCCCTGCCTTCCAGAGATTGTTGGCTGGCGTATATGGGGACGCCCATTGCCCGTTGTGGACTTTCTTTAGCCCTACTTGCACTTTGTTTATTTCTGTTTTGGTGAAGCTTAAGTATGGAAAATGATACAGTAATCGAATGTGAGGCTGAAGTAAAAGGCTATGCGTAATAACGCGGCTTCTGCCTCCTCATCTCCAGTTTCACCTCCGTTTTGAAACTAGAACTTACCCAGGCTAGCCATGTAGCTTCTGTGGGCGCTTGTGTATCGAGTAGGCTGTTGAAGGAACAGAGGTTCACAACCGCGTAATGAATGCAATCTTTTTTTTTGTCTGGTCAAAAGCGTCATTCCGCGAAAGCGCACTCATTTTATATATTCCGTCAAGTCGGTCGGGGACTCAAATGCTCAGTTCTCTTTCATTTGTGATAAATATCAGGTACTATGCTGCCAATATAGACGCCTCTAAGACATTTCCTCCCGCCCCTACCTCACCGCGCCTACCGCCAAAGGCCTGCTCTGCTTGTAGATATCTCCTCTCCCTACTTTTGACGGAACTTTCTAGTGGTACGAACTGTAACACGAACGCGAAGTAGCGACAGAGTATATGCATTATATTTAAAGCGATCCACACAGCTTTTTCATCAAGTGCAGTGAAACCTGCAAACGAACCTTATAGCGCCTTTCTTTTACAGTCCACCGTTTTTTTAGTCTGTGAATTACATTTTTTCTTCTTCTCTACTCAATTGATAAGGCACTTACAAAAAGACTCTTCAGCGTTGTTATTTAAACACAAATTTCTAGAACAGTCCTCACATAAAAAGAAAAACCAATGTTATCCATAACTGAGGAAGAAATCGACCAATCTGTCGTAAGAACCGAGTGATTTCACGGTTCCCTTGGTAAATATGGTCTGTTAGCCCAGTTGTATCGGGTTCCTTCTTGTTATAGTGGTACATAACGTCAACAACTTCCTTTCGGAAGAACTCTGCGACGTATATACTGAGCATGCTTTCCTCTTCTGATCTGACCCAGCGCCGCTGGTCCTTACTCTGCACTTCTGTCGTCGAAACCATTAGCCTAGCGGATTAGGTAGCACAGCTAGATATTGAGTTATACTACCTAGTGAATTACAATAGCGTAATGGGATAGGGTAATGGCATTTTTTGTGATGTATGAGAATGGTTTCAAGTAGAATAGGTAAACATATTTATGGAAAAATAAACATTATCCACTAACGAATGCATTCCCCAGAACGGACACGCTAGGCTACCTACATCTAACTTGAAACTCTATGTCAAAAGAGCTGTTCCGTTTTGCCTATATTGTCTTACAATTCAAAAATACTTAAATAAGATTTTGGGAATCCTGATGCCGCTAGAAGTTAACATCTTTATGATGTTAATACCTGGTTTTACGCTGCGCAATCTTTTTCATGCAGTAGAACTGCTGAGATGTTTGACAGTTCGGTACAGCAAATGTAGTGCAGAGCGACGTGTTTTCGTTAACCATAAAACGATCTGAGCTTGCGGTGATCGTTTTACGAATAAATTGCGCAATGATAACAACCTTGATTAGATGTACAGGTCACTTACGACCGAAACATATCAATGCCTTACGTTAGATTTGCCTGACTATTTAAAATAAGGTGTCCAATGGGTAGTAGCAGCATTAAGATGTATAAAATTCACAACGACCATTCCAAATCTACTAAGGTAAATCAAAGCCGATTTTGTTAATTGTGGCTTCTATCATAATAAAACTGGGGATGGCGTCGCACCTTATACGAATAGCGCCGATGGGTCATGATATTTTCTAGCATTCCTCCACGTAAACGACGTATCTGGAAGAAAGGGATCCAAAATCTTTAAATATTACTTTCTTTTAAAACGTTTACCAGCACTACGGTAGTTTAAAGGACGCAGTAGCTATAATCTACGAAAACATACACACGTGAAATCTTAATCTAGTTGATACGAGCAAAGTGTGCATGAAAAAGTATCGTGTCTCGCATGAGTTTCCATTTCACTGGAACAAAGTGTCCGGAGTCTGGAGAAAATGTTTGCATCGGAACGCGAACGCCGAACAAGCCTGTCTACAGTAGTTTAGGGAGAGCGAGAGAGCCGTTCCGTGCGGAGTGGCCATTATCTTCTGCTCCGAAACCCCCCGCGAAAAACCCATTTGCGGTGAGGAAATAGAACGCCCTGAATGTTGGGTTCAAGAGAAAAAAACAACAAAAACACTTCCGGGCCAGCTTTTATTTCGCTGCTTTATACTTGGAACAAAACAAAAAGATAATACCGCATCCTCGTGGTAGAAATCCCTAATAATATCGCCCAACCAGCACACACTTGGGAAACAAAACAACAAAACAAAGCGAATACAGCGCGCAAAAGATTGATGCAAGTCGCGTAGATTGGATGTCGTCACAACCTTTGCGCTGTATATTTGATGCGCACCCGAGTATCTTGTTTCCTGCCCGTGCTGGCAGGGAGCCTCGGCGCCTTTTAAATTGCCACCCAGAACGGACGACTCGGTTTCAAGGGGGACTAACGAGATTGGGACCGCTGCCGCCGGACTGCTCGGGTTACGATGCTCCCTGCGTGTGTTCCCGAGAGAGGCGACTCCGCGTCTTGGGGCCATCGCAGGAGATGTCCCTTTCCAACGACGTAGAGTCATTCAGGCTGCTCCGCTGACAACCGAAACCACAATGACCCACCGACGAGTGGTCAATTTACCCAACGAAAACATTTTTTTTATACATTGGTTTAGAGACAGACAGTCTGAAATGGATTCATATTCTAGCTCGGGCATCGGGCCGTTTGATGTGCTATTTGGCTCTAAAACATATGACACCTCATTTAGGATCCTCAAAACTGTACTCTCACTTTAAAATTTCCGATTACTGTAAGTATGCAGTGTACGCGCTGGTGCGAACGAAGGGAGAGTGCAACCGAGGTCTTGGACAGAAAATAAGCCGAAATTAGAGCATCGCGGTGTATTAAGACATAATGTGTTTACCACTGTATTTTACGGAATAGTGTAGCGCTCTTGCGTGGCCGAAAAGTGCTACACGCAATCCAACGAACTATAAAAAAACGCATATCCTGTAGCGAGCAGAGAATACCAATTCTAACTATATTGAAGTCATAAGTAGATTAATAACTAAAAATAAATCGAAGTTAAAGGGATTCAACTAGAAGCTCAGGGGGAATCGAACCCCAGACAATGCGATCCGCCGTCCCATATCTTTGCTCGGCGAAACAAGCAGTAGATAAACGAGAGGAGAAGCAACTGGACTAAGATAACTTGCGGGCGACGGTCGCCTGCGGTAGCTCGGAACTCTTTGCGGCGAGTGATACTTAGTCTAGTGTACTTAGTCCAGCATTATTACTTTTCAGGAAACCATTGGAGGCGATTCATACTTAACTGAGCGTACTTAGCCCCAGGTGAACGTCGGAGACTAGGTCTTCATAATCCAGCATACTTAGCCAGGAGACGATGGTTGGTGGCGATTAATACCTAGTTCATCTAAAGTCCGCAGCCCACCGTCGCCGGCCTGTAATACTTAGACCAGCATAGTTAGTCTGCAGACCACTGTAGGCGGAGATTTATACTTAGTCTAGAAAACAGTACGCAGGCAACCGTCGGCGGCCAGTTGTTCATGTTCGAGCATAGTAATACTTTGATCCTATCGCAGCCGACGCCACAAACCAACAAAGGCAATCAAGCGGAGAGAAGTGCATCATCACGGCCCTTGTTTTTGTCGGTTTGTTATCCCAGGCTAAAGCGATCACTAAAAAAGAAGCGCAGGATCACGGCGCCTTCATTGTGCGTGATTCGTTTAATCGGTTGTAGCAGACCTACAAAGATGGTTAGAGCCGTGACTATAAACTTTTGGCATGTCTTGATAGACTCCATTGAATTCGAGCGTCGGGTCAGGGCGGATTTAACGTTAGAGTATTGTAAAGGTCAACGTAAACGACAACCGTAAATCTAAAGGCGTGACATACGCCGGGTTTCGGTTTCGTCTTTCTTTTCGTTCAGTGATGTCTCTAAAGTGAGTGGCGCGGCTGCGGCTCGGGCGAGACGTGGGCGAAGAAGAAGGAAAAATGAAAACGCGAGAGGGTCGCGAAGAACGTCAGTCGGGCAACAATTTTATCTGTCCTGTAAGTATATTTATCTCTTTCTTTTTCTCTGCTTGATGTGGTCCTGTCAGTCATTTTTATGACCACTAACATCCGCAGGGCATCGACGTTTTCAGTCATTGGGTCCCACACGCAATCGTAAGAAAAGAACCAACCTTCACTGGCGCAGTCGACAGGATTGCGTCAGCGGACCCCGCCGGCTGGAATGACCCAGCAGATTCAGCGGACAGTGACTCCATTCAACAAGAAGTGAGGCAGCGAATTCCTGGACCTCAGCAGCGTTTTCAACTAAGAAGACTTGGAACACCGAGACTTCGCATTGACGCGGCTTCGGGAGTGCTGCAGACTCACAACCCTACGAGGCGTCTACACGACCTGGACACCGTTATCGGGCCGGACGGTTACGATCTACAGACCGTGTGTGCTTGCCATAGGGACTTGTCAACGTTCAGAGGTAAGTTGATTATTGTGACTGGTGCCCGCCATGGAGTTACGTAGTGGAGAACGGCGTAGGCCGGATACCTCGTTGGATCGGGATGGAGCTAATGATAACGATGTCGACGAGCGAGGTGAAGCGTCACGTCGGAGTAGACTAGCTGTGACCGTGGGGACGGACGAGGACGGGGACCGGGACGGCCGATCGAGTAACGGACTAAATAAAGAGAGATTAAGCTCGTAAAAAGAAAAAGAACGGCTAGTGCGTCAAGAGCTTGAACTAGAGCGGGTTCGTGCGGAAAACGAACCCGGAACCAGGGGAGGCGGCGCAGTACGCAACCTGAAGGAGGAGGTGCTTAGCTTTTCCAGGCTCATGAAGGGTGTGTTGACACAAATGCCGCAGTCCGAACTGGTCGTACCAAGCTGGTTCGACGGTGTCGATAATGTCTTTGCGACATATGAGGTGCCTGAGCGCCTGAGGGGCTCGCTCGTGCGACCTTATTTTACGGAGCACATGCGGGCGCTGGTGAAGGAGCTGCCTATCGGCGAAGCGAGTCATTACGATGCGGTTAAGGAGCGAGTTCTTTTGGAACTCAAACTGTCGCCGGCTGAGTAAAGAAGGCTTTTACTCAAAGCCACTAGAATGAAGAAAGAATCCTGGACTCAGTTTGTGACACGGGTCGAGAGGTGTTTTGAGTATAATGCTCGAAGTCGCGCAATCGAAACTCTTGAGTGTTTGCTAGCATTATTGATATCAGACGGAGTTAGAGATTCATTGCCCGTCGACATGCAGACCTACGTAACGCTAAATGAGACTGGAGAATGGCTTAAACCAGCGGACGTAGCTGCGAAGGCTGACCGTTTTGAAGAGGGAAAACGTTGCAAACAACGCAACAACCCTGCATATTTGAAAAACTTCGAGTCTGGAAAGAAAAGATGGTCCAGTCCTGTCGGAAAAGAGCATGATAAGGTAGGACCGGGCTAAATGTCGAACCAATCCAGAGAGAAATGTTTCAATCGCAAGGCTATGGGAAAAAAAATTTTTTCGTGACTGTCCTAGTAAACAAGAGCGGAACCGAGACTTGAGGAATAGCCCAGTGGTGGGAGAATTCGCAGGAGTGTGCCACTACGCCAACAAAAGGTGTCCCTGGACGCAACTGCACTTTCCTTCAATCGGTAAGGCGGACGCGCTGAGTTGTGTACAATAGAAGTAAATTGCGGTTCGAAGAACGTAAACGCTATTATTCATTGTGGAGCGGAGATTAGCGTAGTACGTGAGGGGGTCGTACCCGACATAGATGGGTCGTCTGGAAGGGTGACGCTGACCGGAGCCTTTGTGAACAACGTGAGTGCTCTTTTGCGACATGTCCCAATGGCTATTCCCACGCGCTATGTTGAGTGCATTCCTCGGGAAGAGCCAATTTTATGTGCCGTCACTGATCGCCTGGTGGCCGGCATAGACATGCTCCTGACGCTTGGCGACTACGACAACCTAAAGTCGGGATGCCGAATGCTCGACGTTGAGCCGATGGATCTTGGACCCGAAGACGAGAAAGACGAGGGGAAGCCATTGAGGCGTCCGGTGGCTGCATACCTGAGGTCAACGGCGAGACGAGGGAGTTAATCTCACAGAAATTACGCCAGCTCATTCAGAGCAGCACGGGGAATTTCGCGGAACAGACGTCAAGCAAGGACTCCGAGCGCTGCGGTCGGCGTCTATACGGCATCAAGATCAAGCCAAGGGGACCCTCGCCGGAGGCCAGACAGCACACCAGGTATAGGGTAGGGATTGAGATATTTTTGATATAAGCAACCGGTTCTATCTGGTTCGGTTATGTTACCCCAAGTCAGAGTCACTCAAGGTGTCGAGGCGCAAGCAGGAGCTGCCATTGAGGCTGGAAGACGGAAATGCAGATATCGTCCATTTCAAGGAGCTTCCAACCGGCAGCGACTGCGAGAACGAGAAACACCGCGCTGACACGAAGGATCCTAGGCGGGACAAGGCGGACCCGACGCAGGGGCACCCGAAGACATCGTCATGTTCACGGCATGGTGTATCTGAGGCCTCAGATGCCGTCATGAGCAAGTGGCCGAGAACCGAGAGGAAGAGGGAATGCCGGATTAGCGTTGTTCGATTTGGCGGCGGCGCTTCCTGTAAAGAGCGTCAATGGAAGCACTACAAACGCCGCTTCCATGAGAGAAAGCTGTCCTCGAGTCTGAGAGGGGAAACACTCCGGAACCCCCACACAAGGAGCCAGGAAGCCAGAGCTCAAGTGCCAGCATGGAATCTGGTGTAGGCAATGACAAGCCCAGAACGACTGAGGGAGAGTCGAGATGGAGGTACGCCTCATTGTCCGTGCTTGGGCCAGGCATCAAGTCTAACGCGAAAACCTTGTTAGATCTTCAAGACGGCGACTTCGAGCCGAAGCTGAAGTCAAGGAGAGCTTGAACAGTTGGAATGAGGCCAAGGACAAACAGGGTGTACTCTAATTTGCAAAAGTAGGAGTTTTGAGGCTTATGAGGAGCACCTGATTGTCAGCAATGGTTTTTGGTTCGTCGCATACGCGAACCAAAGTTGTGGCTTTTTTTAAAATGGATTGTATATTTTAAACATCGTGGGAAAACAGCTCAGAAAACACGGACTGCGAAGAGGAACAAACACGACAGGACAATGCTGTATTGTCCTGCATTGTCCTGTCTTGTTTGTTCCTCTTCGTAGTCCGTGTTTTCTAAGCTGTTTTCCCCATCATATACAGTATAACGTCAACCAACTGGCCCAGCTCACCACCTTATCACTGTCTATTTTAAGTTGGCGAGTTTTCTCTTTTTGGTATGGCTGAATGGGCAGTTGTGTGTTTTGCGAAAGTAGCTTGGCCTAGAGAAAGCATATGTTCCGCATACGCCTTCGCTGATTTTTTTTATGCACGTTTTAGTTTAAACGGTGCAACTCTTAAGGCACTTTTGGTAGCAACCAGGTGAATGGAATCTTAGCGGGCGCATTCAAACTCACCTTACCAGGGCGCAATTGACCAGTGAATGACGGGCGGACATTTTTTGTGTTTTGTGTGATACCTTTTTGACCTTAAGGCCCCAAAATATGCTTTTTAGGAAGGTGTGAAGGTTAACGTAAACGACAACCGTGAATCCAAAGGCGCGACATACGCTGCAGGGTTTTGGTTTCGTCTTTCTTTTCGTTCAGTGATGACTTTAAAGTGAGTGACGCGGCTGTGGCTCGGGCGAGACATGGGGGAAGAAGGAAGAAAAGGGAAATGCGAGAGGGTCGTAAAGAATGTCGGTCGAGCAACGATTTTATCTGTACTGTAAATAGATGTTTTTTGTTTTTTCTTGATGGAGTCCTGTCAGTCCTGTGTATGACCACCGACATCCGCAGGCCATCGACGTTCGCAGTCATTCGGTCCCTGACGCAATCGTAAGAAAAGAAACAACCTTAACTAGTATGTGGACTGCAGCCGACTGTCGGCGGCAAATGATACTTAGTCCGTCATACATATTCCGCTGGCAACCGTCAGTGCGCGGCTGGTTACTTACGAGGCATATCATACCACGTAGACTCATGACACAGCGGGATGAATAGTACAACGCACTAAGAGATAGCGCATCTGGCGCACGACGTACAAGTTGGGGCGAAAATCTATTGATGGGGTAAAAGGCGAGACAAATATCCTACCATCGAGAGTACTTTCGTCGCCACGAAGGACTCCTAGAAATTCTAGAGTACTGAGAATTCAACGCCGTCCGCGCGCTCACGAATGAACCAGAACCAATGAAAAACTTCAAATTAAAACATGCTTGTTACACGGTTCACTCCTGAAGAAATGTGAGCTTGTTTTGATAATTTTGTTCAACCCGGAGTTCACAAGAATGTTACCTGTCCAGCGCATCCTAAACCACCTAAAAGCTCCCCGCAACCAAGCATAGCAAATCATAACCCACGCATAACACACGAAAGACACATACTGTGCTCCCCGGGTTAATCAGAATAATAAACACAAGTTTAAATTTTTAACGCTGATCGTGTTTATTAGCTGGATTTCATGAAAAAGTGTAACGCTCGAGTGTGGCGAAAAAGCGTTACACCCTGGCCAATGCAACATAAAGGATGCATAGCCCGTAGTAGGCAGTGCAAAAGCATGCAACGCAGATAGAGGGCATAATTAGTCATAACAATGTGTATGTGATCATAACTAGGAATACGCACTAGTGACCAAAGAGATTCACCAAGGAGCTCAGCGGGAATTAAAACTCGGACCATAGGATCCGCAGTCCGATATTCTTGCTTGCCGACACAAGTGGGACATGAACGAAAATGCAAGCAACTGATCTAAGTCTGACTTGCACGGAGGTTAGCTGGCAGTAGTACGCGATTGTCCACCGCAAGTGATACTCCGTGCAGCATACTTACTGCATAGGCGACTATTGGGCACGAGTAGTACTGAGTATACTTAGTCTACAGTCGAACGTCCGCGCCGTCATACTTTGTCCAGCATATTTAGTCCGCAGAATACTGGCCTAGGCGAGTTATGCTTAGCCCAGCGTACTTAGTAGGGAAATGACGGTCCGTGGCTAGTCATATTTATTCCAGAACAAATAGCTCAGAGCAACAATGGGCTAAAAATCATCCTTACACAACTAAAAAAAATACGTTTGGGATTTGAACAGGTTTATACCCGTGCCCGTTCAATCCCACAGGTAGTTGGGTCCAACCTTTGTTTAGCATTCTTATCGAACTGCCCACAAGTTGGGTAAAACTGCTCGCCGCCGTAGTCTTAAAATTCAGAGGATTTTGGCATTCCTGTTTCCTGACGTGATCACACTTCTCTTGGAATGGGACTCTTGCCGAGCGCTACAGGGGAGACGGGGGGGGGGGGGCAAGTCGAGGGGTCGCCCGACTTTAAAGGTCGACTTGCTGGAAGCTTGGGAGCTCCAAGGAAATCTTCTGGAAGTGAAAAGAAGGGCAACCACTGGGGAGAGGAATCCGAGACACGACATGCGTGTTCGTAGTAGGACGGTCGGCGGCCCGACGCGGGGCACCTAGTAGACAAACAGAAGAACACCAACGTGGACACAGAGCAAGCTACAAAACAGCAGCTCGACTAAGATTTCATCAGCCGCGTCCTGCAGACAACCAACCTGGATGCTGTGCATGCTACAGTACAGCAGCGGGACTGTAAAGGCTCGTTCACACACTTGTAACCGAGTACGACCAAGAGAGAGAGACCGGTTTTGAAGCATATTGAAACGTCATAGGACCGGATGCGCTGCTGCGGAGCTGGTCCTAAGACGTGACAAAAGGCTTAAAAACCGGTCTTGTCTCTCTCCGTCCTATCCGATTGCAAGTGTGGGAACGGTGCTGAAGTGTCTGTCGGGCGCGTCTTGAGGTTCTTCGAAACTTTGCTATAACTGCACGCTCGGCCAAACCCCAGATGTATAATTTTCATTCCTAAATTTTTATTCTTAGCTTTGCTTTTGTTGCTTGCATTGTTTATTTATGCGCGTGTCGTGTGTACTTATCGTGCTTGTGCCCAAGACATAACTTGTAGCTGCTGTCTAGGTGTACTTCATGGTTTTGAAGACCTGTCTTTGTTTAAGCATATATTTATACGAGACGCTAGGTGCTACCTTTCTTCTACAAGGAATCGTACTGAATGTACTGTAACGTTCCTGCCCATCGGAGGCATGTACAATACACTAATACATTTGTCTACCGGAAAACACTCGAAGCCTCTTTATTTGTTTTTTTGTGGCTACCCATTTTAGACGACCTATTTGGTCTATTTGGGGCACAGATGTGACCAACTTGGAAAACAAATCCTCCTTCATTTTAATTGCACTGTGAGCGGAAACGAATACTATATGAAGACCACTTTAGATACATCGGCATTGCGTTGAATAAAAAAAATATCTGGAATCAACATGTTGATAAAATTGTCAACAAGGCAAGATGCACAGTTTTACGCGTAGGCGTAACCTTAAATTTGCAGATACCGAGAATATGACTACAGCATATGAAACATTAAATATACCAATGCAGAGGTACGCTAACTTTGTTTGGTTTCCCAACACGGCAGACGGGATGAGCAGACTTGAAGGCGTCCAAAAACAAGCTCTTAGGTTCATCTTAATTGCACTTAGAAACAGCACGTCTGGTGCGCACTTGCTTACAGACGCCAATATGAAGACGTTGGAATTATGAAAAAAATTAATAGATTAAAAATTGAGTATTTCTTTATCCGCGGCTAGTATAATATACGAATTGAACAATATATCGCATTTTCATTGAACGGATCTTCAAGGATGAACCCCACTAGATCAATCCATCAGTAGAGATTTAAACATATTTGTTCAAATATGAATTTTTCTCCCGGTCAACTCCACATTAGAATTCACTGTCAAATGCAATTGTCACTCTATAATCACTTACCAGTTTTTATAACGCAATTCTACAGTTATATGTCAAGATCGCATTTTCGTTGTGTAGTCATTGTGTATATAATATGTTGAAAAGTTTCGCCCCTGCTAAGGCTTTCAACGGAGAGCGGCAGTAAGGAATAAAAAACAATGGTTACACGTATTTTATATTCTCCTATATCATGAAGGGGTCGACCATCTGGCAAACTGTTCGAATTTTCAACAGACGACCATTTTACAAACCGTTCGAATTTCATTTTTGTTTCAGTAGGATAGTCTAGTATACTTAGTCTGCAGGTGACCATTGTCAGAGGTTCATACTTATTCCAGGGTACTTAGTCCGCAAGAAAACGTCTGAGGCGAGATAAGTGCAATTCACCTACTTGCGCGAGTCCGACCGAGCACCGCTGCAACGGTTTGCGACATAAATCCTTTTCACGAGTTGCTATGGCGACAGAGTTTTAAGCCACTTACAACGGCTTAGTTGCCATAGCAATTGGTAAACCAAATTAACATCGCAAGCCGTTGCAGTCACATTCGTTCAGACTCACGGCAGTGTAAGAAAGAGCCTTTATACTTAGTCGAGCACACCTTGTTCTCGGGCAACCGTCGGCGACGTGTCACAGTTAGTTCAGTATACTCAGTTCGTAGGCGACAGTTGGCGGGAAGTATTACTTATGCCACAGGCGACTGTTCGGTGAGTCAAACTTAATCAATACTGCTCAGTTTGCTGACGACCGTCGGCGTCAAGTCACAATTAGTCCAAAATATTTAAACTTAAATCCGATCACCTCTGACGCTACCATCCTATGGAGCGAATTAAGACGCGCAATGTGTGTATCGACACGGCGCTCGTTTTCGTTCTGGGATTGCTCTTTAAAGCAATCATCGAAGACTAAATCGCAGGATCCCGGCGTATTTATGGCGCGTTATTGGTTTAGTCGGTGATTTCAAAAGTACAAAGACTCTGAGCGCACTGACAATGGACGTTTGGCGCTGCCTGATCCGCTCCATGCTAAGCGCAAGTTCGTCTACTTCTTTTGCAAGGGTTGTGGTGACGTCAGAACGTCGATCTATGATTTTCCCTTAATGAAGGATAGTGGTCAAACCTCAAGGCAGCTTGCTTTGAGGTCTACCCAATATCCTTCAGTCAAACCAATCAGAACTCAGCTTTCTGCCATCACCATAACCCCTGCAAAAGAAGCACACGAACTTGCGCTCAGCATTTAATTGTAGCGTCGGCTGAGGTTGGACTTAACGTGAAACGAAGTGTAGACCGCAGTCCACTGTAAGCGGCAAGTGCTACTTATTCTGGCATGCTTATTCCGGAGGAGACTGTCGGCGCTCGCACCTGGTTACAGACAAAGCGTGGCTTTTTCTGAAACCAGGTGACGTGGTGGACTCGCGACGTCACGGTGTGAATCCTAACGTGCCAAGAAATAGCGCAACGGGAGTATGCCACCGGGACTTCGGACAAAGGTCAATGGATAAAGTAAGGGAGGGCGCGATAAACCTCCTCCCTCGGAATTACTTCGGTTTCAACACGTCCTTTCTGAAACTAATTACAATCCGAGAGCACTAAGAATATGAAGGCACGGCTTGGACTCATACGAAGAAGCCAACTTATAAAATCCTTATTAAAACATGCTCGTGACACACCCTGCTCCTTAAGAACCTTACACCTCTCTCAATCATTCCGATGAAACGAGAGATAACGAGGGTGTCTTTTTTGCAGTGCATCCGAAGCCACCCACAGCTCCCGCACCGAGCGTAGGAACTCATAACGCACGCAAATACACGCACTACATATTCTGAGCTTCCCGGGTTCATCCGAAAGATCGAGGCAAGTTTAATTTTTTCTACTTGTACATCCTTCCTGAAAGCCAAGAGAGGGGCAGTTAGTATAGGCCATCCTGTTTTATAAACTTACACACAATAGGAAACTATCAAAACTTCGAGTGCAAAACTGCATATTTCGTGCCAGTGCGTGGACGAACGGAAAGCCAACTCAGATGCATTAGTACGACAAATGCACTATCAAGAACCAGGTACTCACTCTAATGCTACTCTGGTTTTGGAACTCTGGAAATTCTTGGGATAATTTAATATAAAGAAATACACCTAATATAGTTTATCATGCGGTCTATGATCGTGAGGCAAGCACTGATGACTGAGTCCGATCTGATAAGCGCGTTCTTTATGTTTACAATGATAACTAATCACGAGCTTTCTTGCTTATGTTTGGTTTTGTAATATTCATATTATTTTCTGAAAACTTAGTTTTCCAAGCTGCTCTTTAGCATCGCAGTAATTGTGCCATTGACAAAAACAGTCGTTTTTTACTAATTTAAATTTTCCGACCATAAACTCGAACATTCGTAATTCATTTCATTGGCAATGCACTGAAACTAATTTAATTAGCAAGGATGCGTTATGTCAACGATTTGTATGCCGCACAATTTGAAGGTTGTTGACTTTCATCTGTAGGGTTGCGGGGGTCTTTTTGCATAGATTCCGCAAAAATACTCGCCGATAACATTGTTATGAATTAGGATCTCTAAGAAATATCCTAATTTTGGTATCACGACGATACAATAAAATAAAAAAAGGTCTTTTAAACATACATTTTAGAAGACAACAGGGTCAGTAGTCCTGAGGAAAGACAACTTTACTTTAAAATATCAGACTACTGAAAAAAGGAGGGTTTACCTTTTATCTCCACAAGTTTAGTTCATGACAGCGGGTAATGGTACCTCTGAGACACTCAGAAGGCCATTGTTTAGGCTTCTAGTTTCGACCATACTTCTTCATTTTTGTTTTTGGAGGAAGGAGGCGGTAGTGTTTTTTTATAACAATTATTTTTCTGAACCCGTATGTTCCGATGGACTGGCAGGGCAGCAAACGTTAGCATGCTTCCCAGCGACTACGTCCTGGACTTTAGTTATTTCAATATATCAACTGTTGTTGAGGCAACTCTCATTTGACAATATTTGGCATGGGATAGTTTGTACTGCCAATGGGCAAGCGCCATTCCCAAATGTCACGGCAGAAATATCATTCCACACATGATAATTGACATGAATTTTGTGTTCTTTCATGTAAGGAACTTTTTATCTGTAATTTGGATTTACAACAAAGAAACTGGGTAAATTTACATTTCGAATTTCAGAGTTTATAAAATAAATAATAAACTCCGATTTAAAAGAAAACGCTTTTTAAGTGGAAAATAAAATTCAAAAAATAAATTCGTATTACATAACAAAAAAACTCCGAAGACACGGAATCCTATTGACAAGTGTTATATCTCATTCAATATATAAACACATCGTCACTATGCAAAAAAATATCAAAACCTCCCAATACCAGTTTGTGTGTTTCTGCTAGGCTAATGTTCTTCGAGACGCAACACTTTTTGCTTCAGAACTTGTTATGTTTGCAGGCAGTGTTTTGAAATTATTTTGCTGCCTTGCCATGCGCATGTCAAAAGTGGCTATTCAGAAAACAAAGTACCGCAAACGTAGGATTTATTAGAAAAGTATCACTCTAATTATATCACTGTACGCCCCTTACTTGCGCACTTACTGATCCATTCAAGTTTGAAGTCTTAGAAGTTTACTTTTATGTTTTCTGTATTTGCTTAGCTGGCACAGCATGTCTGCCAACACTGGGCGTACGTCGACCAGTACGGGGAACTGGACGGCGGAGTCTGGCCGCCACTGGCCAGGCTTCGCAATCATTGTCCCTGTACTGTCCGATGTAGGCCCAGTGCTGGCCGACATGATGTGCTAGCTGGGTGGCTCTTCCTTAACTTGTGAGTTTTTTGTTTAATGACTTTTGTCTACCAACTTAAAAAGTGGCCTCTGTATAGTGTATTCCTCGATTTCGCTAAGAAAAATATTATACACTTTGTCAAATGAGATTAATATGACGGTCGCTTTAACAATGAGGTGTGTTTCTTAGCCAAGTGATTACTGTGATTTCTACAAACAGTTCCAGTGCTTTGGATTGGGTGTCAGGCATCAAACATATTTAAATAGCTTAGAAGTTCAATATTCACCCAAGGCATAAATGCTGGATTAATTTCTACATAACTAATATGTTTGAAGCTTGCCTATATAATACTGATAATCCAAGGGAGTACAAAACGTGTCGTGCGTGAGTTGTGCATGTGTTCTGATTTGATAATGCTTGGTTGCAAAAGGTTCGGGTGGTTTCAAATGCACTACACATACTACATAGTCTTGTGATCTCTGGAATTAACATAATGATAAAAGAGAAGTTTAATTTTTTCAGGAGTGGAGCGTGTCACAAGCACGTTTTACTGAGAAGTCATCCCTTGTTTCTGCCTATTTGGTGGGTACCTGTAGGGCCTTGAGTTTTAAAGCTTTTGAATTTTACAAGTCCTTTTCGGCAACTGAGGTTAACATCAAGCGAGAAAGTTTATCGGGCCCGTAACTCTCTCAATTGCTTTTCTCTCTGAAGGCCTAACGTCATACGCCCGCTGCGCTATCCCTCGGTATGTTAGGATTCATCCCATTGATGTTATGAGCTAACGCGATATTTAAGCCTCGTAGCGAACCAGCCGCGCGCCGACGGTCTCCGCGAGTGGACTAAGTATAGTGCACTAAGGGTCACTCACCACGGCAGTCGCCTGCAGACGTTTAAAATACGTTCCAATTTAAGTCCGGCTTCAGCCGACACTTCTACTTAATGGAGTAAATCAAGCAGTGTCACTAACACATCGCCACGGCTCTAATCGTCTTTGTAGGTTTGCTACCACCGAATAAATTTATTTCGTTCAAGAAATTCGCCATGATACTGCGTGTATTTTTATACGTGATTGGTTTAGCCGGAAATAGCACACCCCCCAAAAAACGAGAGCCGTGATTATGCACTTTTCGCACTGATTGATTGGCTTCACCACATACCCGCGTCGGCTGCGATAGGATTTCAGTATAATTATTCTTGACAAAGTATGACATGCCGCCGACCGTCGTCTGCAGACTAAGTGTGCTGGACTTGGACTAATTGGCCTCCGACTGTCAACCGTGACTAAGTACCTTGAGCTAATTATGAGTCGCCAACAATGGTTGCATGCAGACTAAGTTTGATATACTTAGTATAAGTCGTCAGAGTGGCTCTGCGGACATGAGTTTGCCGGAATAATTATGACTTGGCGGCGACGGTCTCCGGCTCACTCAGTACGTTAGACTAAGTATTACTCGCCTTCCATGGTCGCCTGAGGACTAAATACGCTAACTAAACTTGGATAGGCTTGCTAAGCTAAGAAGTACTCGCTGCGAAAGGTTTAGTGTTACTGCTAGCGGTTGTCGCCGGAAAGTTTCACTTGGTCCAGTTGCTTGTGCTCTCGTTCATCTCCTGCTTGTGACGCCATAGAAAATGTAGGAATGCAGATCGCATGGTCCGGTGTTCGATCCCCACTCAGCTCCTTGTTGAATCTCTCTGGATTCAATTGTTTGTTTTAGTCATAACTAGTTATGATGTATTGTGAGTGACTCATCGTGCCTCTTATATTCTTTGGATCCTTATTCATTAGCTGCTACGGGCTATGCATAATTTATAATGCCTTGACTTACGGGTAACGCTTTTTCGCTACACTTGAGCGTTACACATTTTCGTGAAATCCAGACCATACACAGATTTTGTGTTAATATAAATTCATACGATTTCACGTAATTCACTTATTATGTCGTTTCGATACAACATTTCTATAACCCCGTGACGCCTTTATTATGTAAATATCTGATAATTCAGCTTAGCCCTAATCTATTATAGACTACTTATATAAGATCTGTAGTTACTGACGCTAATCCTACTCTCAAAAGTTTGAGCCGCAACCTCCAATTAGCGACACCCTCAGTTACTCGGCTAGCCTAAAATAAATTTGTAAGAACCAAGCTAGAACGCGCTTTTCCAATATTGTATTTATGACAATCATATTTAAGCATCACCCTAAAAGCCGTTCGAAACATCTAAAATTGTTTAATTTAGTTTGACTAATTTTCATATACTAGCATTTGACGATTACACCGGTAAGCTAAACTAGACACACGTTCAATCCGCCGCCTTGTACAACGTGCCTCCTGGTGAACGCAGCATATACCGCAGTCCAGGTCGATATAGACTTCTCGACTGACCAGGAATACAGTATCGTAAAGGTCCTGCCACTTAAGCAACGTGACCCTTCAATACATATTCTTAACGTTTACTGCCCCCCGCATAAGCCGCGCGTAACTTTCAACGAAATTTTCTACTGTGCGGTTAAATCGGCTCACAAGGAGCCTCTAGTGATTGTTGGGGACTTCAATGCTCCCAGCCTGCATTGGGGCTACCACTTTGAAAAGGCCAGAGGCCGCAAGCTGGCGGAGCTAATTCCCACACTTCGTCTTTTGCTGCTTACGGATCCGACATGTCCCACACGTATAGGCAATTCGATAACCCGTGACACATGCCCTGACCTGTCTCACGTTAAGAACACCAAAGAAGTCGCCTGGGAGAACCTGGGGGACTCTCTTGGTAGCGATCACTGCCTTCTCCGGATCACTCTTCTGTCGAAGGCGGCACGCAAAAAGTGGGGCCAGGCCAAATTAACAATTGGCCCAAGTTCAGAACGCAGGAGTTACCTCCAGTGCTCCTTTCCGGCGGCTATGCGGAGTGGGCAAGCAGTTGGACACAATACAGCAAAAACTCGTTACGACACTTCGGACTACAGAAGCGATCCCCGCCGTGGACACTCACCTCCTGCACCTATCGGAGGCACGCCGGAGTCTCACCAAAAGGTAGAAAAAGCAAAAGCTAAATCGCAAGCTTAAGGCTAGCATTAACGAACTCACGGAGCAGGCTGCAGAGTATGCTGCCCAGCTCGCAACTCAAATCGGATAGAAAAGTGTAATTTGGCAGCGCGTCCGATGAGCTCGAGAGGGACAGTAGCGCCTCTTTCGCAGTCTCATTGACCTCATTCAGACGAGAGGGAAGACGCAACGACAGCTCCGGCGGGCTTTCCATGGGTACCAAAGCACGACAGGTCAACTCACGAAGACAGTGCGAAGACCCTCAAAAACAAAATCAAGCCCAGAATAAGAGAAAAGGCACATTGGTTGCTCACATTCTAGGTGCCTGCCAACGTTCCATGTTTTTGGACGTAAGCCAACACTTTGACTGAAGCACTCAGACAGTTTTACAAGGCATATTTTACCATGGTCAATCTCCTAAAATTTTAATTGTCTTGCACCTGATGCAGAGGGGCAGCGTCGATTCAGGAAATGCTGCAAATAACATCATCGTAGACAAGCACCGAGAAAATTGACAGGGACAAGAAGTTGACGTAAACACTAGCGAACTCGCAACTAACCTTTAATGAAAAAACACTCTCTTATTTAGCCGTGAGAAACGTCAGTCATTACTACAACCCGTGTAGCCTCTATTAAGAAATTGATATTATTTTCCCCGCAAGGGACACCTGTGATAGCAGGTGTTTGGAGAGTGGCGTCTCCACGGACCCCGAGCTCCGCAGGGGGCGCCTGCACCTTAGGGGCTAGGCGCTTGGTGAGTAGCGTCACCACAGACCCCAGCCACGTGGGCCACCATACCCGCACGCAGGGGGCACCTACTTTATAGTAGGTGCTTGGTGAGTGGCGTCACTACGAACCCCGAGCCATGTGGGTTCGCCCACCCACGCCTGGCTGTGCGTGGCTTAACCCGTGTCCGGGAAAAGGGTACCCTGGTGGTTGGCTGAGCCCGGGGCTTGTTTGGACCCTTCGGGGCCCCCGGGTGAGACAATGCACCGCTTCGGCCCCTGCATCTCGTAGACGGTTGTCCTGGCTTGGCCCGACCAGGATGATTCAGTCAGTCGCCTCTTCTACCCTATTCTTCCGTCTTTCACTTTTCCTGCCACCTCTTTCTCTTTTCTTCTACACTCTCTTCCTTCCTTTTTCACCTTCTTAGGCGGCAAGGGCCAACCTTGAGTGGAAACAGGATCTGTCCCTGCAACCACACTAGAGTATAGCGCCGGGGCGGCACTGGTAGTGTAATTGTGTCAGCCAAGCCCTTCTTGCTATGGCACATTACCTACCCCCTTGTTGATGCTCCTTGCTGGGCGGTGCACCCGGGCACTGAACTTTCCTTCTCATCTGTATCGGTACCAAGCAAAACAAAACCTCTGATCGGTCTCTGAAAAGGGTCCGCAACGAAGAAAATTTTCCTCTTTTGGAGTCACGAAGCAACACTGACTATATCACCAATTTTTTGTAGTTCATGCTGGAAGACGCATCCAAGCCACTGTCTAAGATGTCACCTTTCTTTGTTGCAAAGGTGCTGAAAAGTCTGTTAAGGAAAAGTTTAACTGCAAAAAGATGTTTACTGGTGTTCTCTTAGTAGAAGTATTCGAAAAAAACCAGGCAGCGGCTTTGCGCTGCCTTAACCATATTCAGGAAACAAAGGTAACGGTTTCTGCTCACCGGACACTGAACACCGTTCGTGGTATTATTTCGGAGGATGACCTGATGGACTGTCCAGTTGAAGAAATTCTTGAAGGTATGCATGGTCAGGCCGTTGTCCCTGCCAAACGTATCACCATCCGAAGGGATGGAAAGGAAATCCGTACAAAGCACATCATCCTCACCTTTGAACCAAATAGCGTACCAGCCGCCGTTAAAGCAGGATATATAAATTGCAGGGTCTGCCCTTATCTGCCAAACCCTATCCGTTGCTTCCGTTGCCAGCGGTTTGGGCACGGCTCGCGTTCCTGCGGTGGTCGTGAGACATGTGCTAAATGTGGGCGCAGCGAGCATACCGCTGATGATTGCCACGAAGATCCCAAGTGTGTTAACTATAAAGGGAATCACCCGGCATATCCCAGATCTTGTGACCATTTCATGAAAGAAAATGAAATTCTAACCCTGAAAGTGACAGAAGGTATTTCCTACCCCGAAGCGAAGCGACGCCTCTCTGGTTTTCAGAGAGGCTCGTTTGTCGAGGCGGTGCGCAGGGGACCTGCACCGCCTACGGCAACTGTGGGAACGCAAGTGTCCTTCTCGGACCTTGCGCAACCAGTTAAGTCCCCAGGTCCCAGGTTGAGACTCCAACTCCCTGGCCGTTCCATCTCTGCTGCCCAGGCAGCTGCTGCACTGAGCCATAGTAAAGGCTCTGGTGCACCAATAGAGGAGATGGAGGCCACCTCGTCGCAGACGGAGAGTACCTCCTCTCGGGGTGGGTCGCGACCCACCAAAGAAAGCTGGACATGCACCAAGTCGTACGAAAGCGCTCGGAGGCATCGTGCAGAGGAAATGGAGGTTACCGCGTCACAGACGGAATGTGCCCTGCCATAGGGGGCCTCAACCCCCCCCCCCCCCCGAGGCGAGAGTGGTCCAAAAAGACCATACAACAGAATCACTGGCCCATAATTCACAATCCTCTTGTTTTTCGTTTTTGTGTAAGGGCCTATGCAATGGAATTGCAGAGGACTTTTTCACAGTTTAGATGATGCAACATTTTCTCCTGCAGAAACATGAGCCAGTAGCACTCTGCCTTCAGGAAACAAACTTAAAACCATCAAGACACAATTTTTTAAAGTCATTTCAACTTCTCAGAAAGGACCGTTTATCCTCTTATTTGCTCTTCAGGAGGAGTTGCCATTGTTGTGAAGAGCGATGTCGCGGCCTGTGAAGTAACTCTAGCCACCCTCTAGAGGCTGTTGCAGCACGTATTTTACTTGATCGGCTGGTTACTGTTTGCTGATTGTACATTCCACCTTCATTTGCTTTATCAGCAGGAGATCGTTGAACAGTTGGCTGATCAACTGCCAGAACCCTTTTTATACTTGGGGTATTTTAATGCACACAACCCACTTCGGGGAAGTCAACGGTTTGAAAGTCGGGGAAAAGTGGTTGAGCGTTTCGTCTCATCAAGGGAACTCTGTGTGACTGTAACCCTGGTGAACTAACATATTTCAGCTCATCACACCGATCTTTTCCCTGCATTGATATTTCCATTTGTTCCCCGGATATATTTACCTTTTCAGTGGAATGTTATTGATAGCCTATATGGCAGTGATCACTTCCCAGTTCACTGGCCCCAATGCAACTCCTGCCAAGATTGCCGCCGCGCCTCTCCGGTGGAGGCTAGAACCGCAAAACTGGGAGCTTTTTCAAAAGACTGCTGTGTTCTCCCATGACGCTCCTTGACACGCTTTCTGTCGATAAAGTAAATGACCACATCACAACAATCTTAATAGTGGCAGCGCGGGTTTCAGTTTCCCAAACGACAGGCTATTTGCCTAAATATCCTAAGCCTTGGTGGAACGATGAGTGTCGTGAAGCAAAGAAAACACAAAATAAATTCTGAGTAATTCTGCGTCGATATCCAACAACTCTAAATGTCTTGTCTTTTAAGTAGATGCGTGCTTTCGTACGCTATGTCCGAAAGCAGGCAAAAAAGAAGTCTGGATTGGCTATACCCACCATCAACAGTTCACGGGTCAGGTCGTCTGGAGAGGGTCAGAAAATAGATGGGACTACCGTCAGTATTAAATTCCTTAATTTCGTCACCAGATGGTGATACCCCCCTCGCTGGAAGAACAGGCTAACGTTTTGGGCAGGCCTTTTCCAAGTATATCAGAATATGGAAATTACAGCACTACGCTGTAGCCACAAGGCAAAGGCAGGAAGGTTAGGCTTGTTACTACTGGCAGCAACAATGAAAGTACAACCAACTTTTTACACTTGCTGAGCTACGCTATTCACTTGCATCATCAAAGCCTTCAGCCCCAGGTTCGATAGAGTTCATTACAGCATGCTAACCATCTCGCTGAATCATCGTTCGATTTTCTCCCCGCAATTCTAATCGCAGCATGAAAAGGCCAGCTACCCAATGAGTGGAAAAAGCCATTATAGTTTCTTTTTTAAAACCAGGAAAAGACAGATCTATTGCCTCTAGTTACCGCCCTATTGCGTTGACTAGTTGTCTGGGAAAAGACTTTTAGAGACTTGTAAACAACAGGCTCATTTTTGTTTTAGAAAGCAACAATCTTTTAAGTTGGTTTTCAGCATGGCTTTCATTAACTTCAGCTAAACTGATCACCTTGTCTGCATTGAAACTGGTATCAGAGAAGCTTTTGTTAACAGACAGTTTTACCTTGTCTGTGTTTTCTGATCTCGAGAAGAGCACGATACCACCTGGCAGTATGGCATTTTACAGGATCTCGTGCATGTTGGTATATGGGGAAGAATGTTCAACTGCATTGCCAACTTTTTAAAAGATAGAACCTTCCACGTGCGTTTAGGAACTGCACTTTCTGCTCCTTTGTTCAGGAGAATGTGCCCCAGGGCTGTGTAGTCAGTGTGACATTGTTTCTCTTGAAGATCAATTCTTTATCGCAGGTGATACCATCATATATTATGCACTCGTTATATGGAGACGACGTGCAGAGATCTCGTTTGCGTCTTCCAATCTCTCCATCTGCGAGCACTAATTGCAGATGGCTATCAATACAATGACAAGTGGGCCGATTAAAACGGTTCAAGTTTTCGACAAAAAGACTGTTGTTGTATCGTTTCCCTCACAGAGAGAGAGTCCTATTTCCGGACCCCTCGCCTGTATTTGGCAGGGCGAGTGCTCACCAGTTAGAGCCGAACATAGGTTTCTCGGTGTCACTTTTGATAAAAAGCTCACTTTTGGTTCACATATTAAGTCGCTCCGACTGAGATGCCAGAAAAAGCTCATATTATGAGAGTTCTTTCGCACAAGTTCTGGTGTGCAGATCAGGTCTGTCTTTGCGCATTTATAGAGCAGTTGTAAGCTCAACTTTGGACTATGGGTGTATCGATGGATGGGTCAGCCAAAGCAACAACTCTCAAGATGTTGGACCCCTCATCCACCACCAGGGTATTCGGCTTGGGAACAAGGGGCATTTCGCACATCACCGGTGCCTAGTCTACATGCAGTAGAAGCAAATGAATGTACTTTTGAGAGTGCAATGGCTGTTCTCTTAGTGTTCGAGTGCTCTACGAATTCGCTCTTGGCCCGACAATCTTGTCCACTCCGTCACACAAAATTTTACAATATGAATGCTGCCTTTCAGAATAGACCATCTATCACAAAACCTTTTGCTTTACGTATAAAAACAGTGACTGAACAACATAGCTTTGAAGCACCTGGACCTTTTTGTTGAACTCCAGCAACCACTGGCCCCTTGGAAGAACAAAGATATAAACTGCAATCTCTGCTTGACAAAATATAACAAGAAAGTGGTGTCTGCAGATGTCATAAGACAAGAACTGCTTGAAATGCATGTCAGTTATGAAAAGTACACGTGGTTTGTTTAGAGATGGCACAAAGACTGCGGATTGTCTCGGATTGTGCTTTTGTTTCGGAGTCTATGCAGTGTGTTCAAAGAATAGATAGAGATGGCACAGTGTTCTGACAGCCGAGCTCTCATGTTCATAATGGCAGTTGAGCACATTTTGAAGAATAAAATTCCTTAAAACGGTAGGTTTTCTCCGACTCGCCAAATTAGCGGAATAAGAGCCCTTAAATCCACGGGGAAGGAGAAATAACGCCTTCTTGTAACAGATTTACACCGACGAGGCGCTTAAAGCACTAGAGCGGAAACTGGCTGTTGAAGTTCTGCTGGGTACCCACCCACATGCGGCGCAGCTGGTAATGAAGAGGCCAATCGGGCTGCCGCAACTTCGGCTGATCGCAGTGTTGACATTTTTGCGATACCAGCCCAGCTGATTATAGAGCAAAACTACGAAGGCAGATAATTCGAAGAACTGGCGAGAGGGAACGGGACACTGACACTCACAATAAACTTCACGTCATCAAAAAGCACTCTAACTGAATGGAACAGTTGCAGACATCGTGAGCGTTTTTGCCAGGCTGTTTTGTGTGCATTTCGGACTGGACATACACATTTCACTCATGGAGCGTCTCTCTAAGGGGGCAGAGGCACCTGAGTGTGATTCCTGCTCTGAACCCTAACTGTTCCCACATAATCTACTCAGTCTGCCCAAAATATGAGTGTGAACATCACAAACATTTTGCATTGTTTTACCATGAGCATGTTCCATTTCATATCATGCTTTTGCTTGAGGAAGAACCTCTCATACCACATACACATGTTTATGAGTTCTTAAAGGATATTGGCCTTATATACCATCTCTAAATTTTTTGTGCAGCTTTTATGAAGGGCTGACTCTGTTATCTACCTGTCCTTTCTATTTATTTTATCATAGTTCTGGTGCACTATGGCCTTTGTTGCTGATGCGCAAAAAAAACCCCATTTTCATTCATTCATATTCTTTTGCTGATACGGTTATGGATCTGTCACGTGTACACCTGGTGCCTTTGGCTTTATTCTCAAATTCCTCGTGTAGCTCTCTAGATACTTTATCCTGGGGTTCCTGGCCAAAAATTTTGTGTCGTCAAATGACTGGGAGCAAAGGCAGCGTCTGCGATGCCTTGCCAGATGTCCTGATGGGGTTGCTCGTGTTTCCGCGTCATGTTCGCGGGCGCAATCGTTAAAAACATCTAACTTCCGTCCGACCAATGTATACAGGGCCGTATCTCATTGGGATTTTGTACACAACTCCGGTCGTGCATTTAGTGCATTTTTTGTTGTGTTTTGTTTTTGGCATTGTCTTTGCAAGGGCAAGATTGGCGGTTGTAGCGGCGGTGCAGCCATTTTTGCCTTCAATGTTTGATGACACGAAATTCTTAGCCCAGATCCCCTAATAAAGTATCTAGAAAGCTACACGAGAGCGTTTTGATGGAAGCCAGAGGCACAGAGATGTACAACCTGACACATCGTCATAACCTTATCGACAAAAGAATAATAATTTCTCGATAAGAATACCGGTTGTGGTATGACTGACGTTTTCGGCTATTTAAAAAGATTGTTTTCAATAAATGTTTGTTGCAAGTGCGCCAGTGTTTACGTCAACTTCATGACCTGTCTATATTTCCGGCGCTTGTTGCGATCATGAACAACTGGCTCAAATTGCAGCATTAATGAATTTCATCAGCACTGCAGTGTTTGGGGTATTCTGAAGTCTTCTGGTGCTGAAAAATCGTCGTACGGGCGTGATTTGCAAAGTTAAACACAGCCACACCACGGCGCAAGTAAGATTTCATTTGGATTGTATTCAGTTACGGCTGTCAAAGGGGGGGGGAGAATGGTGGCGCACCAGCTCAGAACACGTGTTAGCTAAGTTTCGCTGCAGGAACCAGAAATCTGGGCATTATCAACACCCCTGCTCGCTAATCAACCGGTATAAGGAAACAACTGGGGAATTCGGTTCACTGTCCCACTTGTCGTACATGTTACACACCACGTGCTCAGTTGGTTTGACGTTTGTTAGTTCGAACTCCGTAAAAATCCTGCACGGCAAACAAAGGGCGACTCCACAAGGAATTAATACCGACAGTACACAACACCGATGATGCCCAGGATGCACATGATAAAGACGCCATCCTTGTTTTGCAGTGGACTATAAAACCTGTGGCAAGCATAAACCAAGAAAACACAAAAGTAGCTAAAAGGAAATGTCGTGAGTTCGGTGCATCCTGATCAATGTTATGCTAACATTTTAAAATCCAAAGCTAAACGGAACCATTTTATATATATTTTAGTTCCGTTAAGGGTTAAGCACGCAGGAAATTATTATGGTTGAACTATATTCAGCTGGGCAGTGAAACGGCGCGCTTTGGCTCTCCGGCTTTGGCTCCGTTGCCACGGAAAGTTGTTTCTAAATATATCACTTTCTCGCCTTCGATTCTCCTACCCCTCATCCTCCCTCTCCCCTGCTCTGCCGCTCTCCCAGTTCTGTCCCCATGACTTCTGCCAATCGGCGGAGATAACCACCCATGGCGACAGGGCGCATGGCGTCTACCCTGCATAGATATATTCTTAGCTTGCTTGTAAAGTAGGGGAGCAGGCATTTAATATCTCTTTCGATGAGTTGAAATGTTTCAAAAGTGGGGATCGAGGCGCTTGCCGACACTGCTGCGGAAGCTGGTGTTTTATGGTAGTTTTTGGTGTTGTGTGTTCACTACTGGTGTCCCAGGGGAGGGCCCGAGCTCTTTAAATCCAATCTCGTATGCTACACCTGAGACTGCGGTGGATGAAATCGGAAGAACTTTTCAGTAGAAGGAACAGACACAGAGGACGTTGACACGTTCTCTGTGTCATGTTCCTTCTACTGAAAGCTCTCCCGATTTCATCCACCGCAGTCTCAGGTGCTTCTTACTGACATGATTAACTACCACCAACTCGCCTGCACTCTCACCGTCTTTTCTTTAAATCTACGAAATTCGGTTCATAACCTATCGCGTTACGACTTTGTGCACAAAATTGCCCACAGATGTATCATTTTTCTTGTAAGAATTTGAAAACACCGAAGTTGCCTGAAAGAAAGTAAAGAAAGGAAGAGCAGCTCCTGCGATCGGCGAAGCCTAAGGCCTTCAAACAATACGGCGCCGTTTCGCACGGGAGATCAGAGATGGCGCAAGCGGTCGCGAATTGCTTTTTGCAACGAACGTTGACCGACACCGAGCCGGTGTCTTTGTAGACAATCTTTTCGACTCAAAAGCGGCTGACTTTTCTGATATGATTGCCAATACATTATTTTATCATCCTTACTGATAAAACATATTGAATGGACACATAATTGATTAGAATGCGCTCCGCTTTTTGGGTGGGCAATACTAAAGGAAACCAGCTTTCGGTGCCGTAATGCGCTCGTTTGTTGGCGCACTTGTATCCGCGACCGCTGCTTATCTCTTGTCTCCCGTGCGAAAATGGCGCCGTATTGTTTGAAGACCCTTTGGCTTTACCATACATACGCATAGGAGTTAAGCCTTTTTTTCTTTCGCCGCTTTCCTCAATTGATTTGGTCATTGTCATTTACATGCCATCTGTAGGCGAACGCCTGCACAAAGTCGTAGCGCGATAGGTTAAACTAATTTGCGATCGATTACAAACTGTGCCGCTCTTTGATACACCCAGTAGCTACTGCATATGTGTACAGGTGATTCATGCAGTTGTTAATGACCATTGGTACCCAAGTCAACCTCATTGTAGGGTGTCTAAGAACTGAAAAAAACGGTAATGTTGAGGAAGTTGGCGA